>CM039471.1:1249720-1261889 GCA_022433065.1 Begonia loranthoides
TGTGCGGGGGGGGAGCTCACTCACTTGTCCCTTCTCCCGAGCAATCTCTACCGGCGAACGACCGCGATCATCTGCAATTCTGGGGTCCGCACCCATTTCGATCAGCATCTCCACGATCTGACGGTCTCCATTCGCTGCTGCTCTATACAAAGCAGTTCTGCCGTCCTTACTTATGGCATCCTTGTCTGCACCGCATTCCACCAGAAACGTCGCGCACCTGATATTTCCCTTGCTAACTGCCACGTGCAATGGCGTCCTTCCTTCCTTATCCCTGCAATCCAACGATCCAGGACCTCTCACCTTCACCGAGTTAGAAATCTCGTCCATCCGATCAAATGCGGCGGCCACGTGTAATGCTTTCCATCCCTTGGATGACCATATCGGATCGAGCTGAGATGCCTGGTCATCAGAATCCACAGTTGGATCGACTCTTAATCCAGCCTCGAGCGGCAAGTTAACCATGTCGCCCGAGTCAGGCAACTCACAAGCAACTCGTAAAAGAGACTCCGATTCGCCAGGCGATAACTCGGGCAGTATGGATCTCTGCCGCTTGATTAAGTTCCTGACGGCATCACAATCCCCACAACTGACGGCGTGGTTCAGAAGCAAAGGACCCACGAAGTAAACCTTGAGTTTGAGATCACGAGTTGAGGCGTGGGACCTGGAGGAGAACCAGGCGTTAATGTAGTCGGGGTGAGTCGAGTCAGGCGTGGTGGAAGTAAACTCTGCAGTTTTGATGAGGAAACGATCTGAAGGAGAGCGAGGGTAGGTTTGGGGGAACTGGGTTTGAGGCTTGAGAATGACTTGGAAGGTGGCGTAAGATAAAGGAGGGATGAGTCCAGTGGGTGGGTTAACCAAGAACTTGTGGGGAGAGGAGGTTTGGACCTTGAAGGCTATGGAGGAGGTAGAGCTAAGCGACCTCAGGTGGACGTTGGCTCGGCACTTGCAGTTCAAGGCGAAGTCTATGCGAACTTCTGGGTCCATCACTTCCACCAGCCTCTCCATTTTAGTTTCACTACGGAGAGAGTTTGAGTTGAGGAGTGGGGTTAAACCGACGACATATTTCTGCGTTGTGAAACCACGTGATCCTGTGGCCAATGAGCGCATCGCATTTTTTCTTTTCTTTCGTTTGTTTTATTATGTACCAGAATTTGGCTTCTTTGCTTGGGAGCGAGGAAAGTGCATGAAAATGACCAGAAAATGGTGGTTGACGTTCCCGTTTGGCGCAGTTGAAATGGTGGTTCGGTTCTTTGACGAATTGGAACGATGATGAAAGAGGGGAAGATCCCTACTCCTGGGTTGGCATCGAGTGCTCGCAGGAGGCAGGGAGAGATGAAAAAGGCATTCAATGGAAACTCACAGCTTCAGCCATGGACTAATATCAACAAACCATCATTCCATTCATGTAGACCAGGCTTGGATTCAAAACACAGCTGATAATTAATCTAGAAGAAGCACGAACATAAAGCTAATCCTTTTTTTATTAAATCGAAGACCAAAAAGATCACATTTTCGCAGCAGTGGGTGGCCGTGGAAGTGTAGCTGAGGAGACTTCATCGCAGCTCCGGGATCAATGCTTGCTGAATGTGGCGTGACACCCGACCAAGGTCTAGTCGTCTAGACATTCAATTATCATGTACTATTCTCTACTGTTAGTATACCCAATATATCTTTTTAATTTTTTAACATATTGTATATTGTATGTGGTGGATGAAATTGAAATCTTCCTCAGTCCAACTTACCCGTCAAAGCGCTACGCGTGGGTAGCGACTATGGTCTTATCATAGTACCGTTTACAGACGATAAAAACTCAACGAAAACGGAGCCACGTTTCACAGACTCCGTTGGCGCGATAGCCTTAGACCTACTCTACTGCATAGATCGCTTTGAGAGAGGGAGGGAGACTTAGTTAGAGAGAGGGTAATTTATTATTCGCAAAATGACCTCAATCAACCTCTATCAATCGGTTCTCTCCGACTCGGACGCCGATTCCGACCATGGTGTCTCTGCATCTGAAACTCTCCGGCACGTCGATCTCTCGGACTCCATTTTTAAAGCTTACTTTGAGTTCACGGGGCAGTCATCGACCGCCGCTGATCTCTCGAAGATCCAATCTTTCATCACCTCATCTTCCTCCGGCGCTCTATCGTGCTTGATTTGCCTCGAGCGCATAAAACGCTCCGAACCGACCTGGTCCTGTAATTCGCTCTGTTTTGCTGTTTTCCACCTGATCTGTATTCAAAGTTGGGCCCGCCAGTCGTCTGATTTGGCCGCCTTGCGCGCTGCCTCCCGCCTCCCCATCACTTCCGATAAGGCTTCGGAGGTTTCCGTCTGGAATTGCCCCAAATGCAGGATCGAATATTCAAAATTGCAAATTCCGAAAGCATATTTTTGTTTCTGTGGCAAATTAGAGAATCCGCTTAGTGACGATCCATGGATTTTGCCACATTCCTGTGGTGAGGTTTGCGGCAGAGCGTTGAAGTACAACTGTGGTCACAACTGCTTGCTCTTGTGCCACCCAGGTCCTTGCCCTCCCTGCCCAAAACTTGTAAAAGCTAGGTGCTTTTGCGGCTCTGTTGATGACGTTCGACGATGTGGGCAGAAGGCTTATTCTTGTAACAATGTTTGTTCAAAGTTATTGGACTGCCAGGCTCACCGGTGTTCAGAGATTTGCCACGACGGAAAGTGCCCACCATGTAGAGCTCGAGCCACGTTTAAATGCCAATGTGGAAGGAGAGAGGAGGAGAGAGAGTGTTGTGATCGAATATTTCGATGTAATCACGCTTGCAGTAAATTGCTTGTGTGTGGAAAGCATATATGTGATAAAGGGTGTCATTCTGGGTTGTGTGGTGAGTGTCCTCATCAAGGGAAGAGGACCTGTCCATGTGGGAAGAGAGTCTATGAAGGCATGGCTTGTGACGTTGAAGTTCCATTGTGTGGCGCAACCTGTGGCAAGATGCTTAATTGTGGCTATCATAGGTGTCCAGAACGATGTCATCGCGGCCCATGCGCGGAGACGTGCAGGATTGTTGTCACTAAGTGGTGCAGGTGCAGAAGCTTTAAGAAAGAGGTGAAAAGTTGCTGTTTTACTTGGGGTTTTTTTTTGCATTTTGAGCATAAAAGATTTTTCTTTCTTACTAAGCGTCAAAATTAGGTAAGTGTAACTGAATTTATCGTAGGTTCCTTGCTATCAAGATTTGGCATGTGAGAGGAAGTGTCAGACAATGAGAGATTGTGGGCGTCATGCTTGCAAACGCCGCTGTTGTGACGGCAACTGCCCACCATGTTCTGAGGTTGGCATTAACATTACCGCTTAAAGGTTTTACTCAATTTCTGGGCACTGACTATTATCACATAAAATATAGATTTGTGAAAGAAGACTTCGGTGTAAAAACCACAAATGTCCCTCCCCATGCCATAGGTACGTTCTCATTCATTTTGTCTCAGTAATGGTAACTTCCAAATGAAGGCATTTTCATCAGAAAGTAATAAAAAGCCTATCGATGAGCTTTCTTATAATTAGAGGTGTTTCTTCACGGACGCTGTCTTTGGTTAAGAGATAGATGGATCACATGAAGTATTACTATTTTGGGTAAATATCAATATAGACCTCAAAGTTAGGGGGTCCCTGCAACTAATACCTTATATTTTAAAATTTGATAAAATAAAACCTCATAGTTGGAGGTGTTGGCAATGGACACCTCACAATTAAGGGTCCGTTAATTCACACATGAGAAACAAGGAGCTACAAAAATTCTGCTAAAATGGCAGCAAATTGCAGACAAGTCTTTAGACTTAATTGCTAACCCGAATGGTTCTTAATCTAAGGCGGCTTCTGGAGATGAAGAACGACAAGGAGAAAATAAGATTGATTACTGTGGGTGGGAAGTTGTAGAAAAATGAATACAAAGAGAACAAAATAATAATGGTTTCATAGAAAAGAAGCCAGTGATTATCTATCTGTTTTCCGTTGAGAATCAGAGGAGATTTACACCTTTATTTGCTGCCACCCTTCAGCTAATTGCTCTGTAATTCATTGAGTTTCCTTGAAATCTGCCACGGCCATGGGAATATTTGAACTGGAGTGGAGACTACACAAATTGCCAGGTGAAAAAAAGAACCAGAAAACAGAGATAACAGCAATCCCTCCTCCAATGTAAAGAATGGGAGAAAGGGTAAAGAAATAAGGAAATGGAATCGCTCTAAACTGATGAATCTGGCAATGTTTTGGTATCTTGCTCTTGAACTGAAGTAGTGGAAGTTGGGAGGACCTCGTCCTCTATGGCGGCATAAATGGCTTCTTCTGAGTGGGAAGCAGAATGAAAGACTTCACTTGTTTCAGGTGGGTGGTCTGTTCCAGATGCAGTAATTGGAGAAGATGAAGATGGAGACATTGGTGAATGAGGGGGAGAAGAAATCAAGCTGGAGATTTCACAATTTCCCTCAGGTATCGATTCTCCAGTGCGTATATTGAGTTCTCATTACCAAAATGGGCCTTTTCAGCTAGAAGGGTCTCCAGCTGCAGCCGGATCTGCCACCTGATTGCAAGTGTTAGAATAATTTAATCTTAAATCTTCTTTTTTAAGATCATAATTCTCTGCTAATTCAAAACAAAAAGGAGACAAGAAATAATAGTATAAGTCATCATCTGCACAATATTCTGCCTTCTCCTTGTTCTCTCTGAAAATCTTGTTTTCTTCTTCTGTTGCGAACATCTTTGTTTTACAAAAGCCAGATCTTTGTCTCCGAGTTATAAAAGGAGAAGAAATGAAAAGAATTGTGTTCGTTAGACGCAGAGGAAGACAAGTGTTGCTAAATTAACAGACCCCTAATGGTGAGGCTGTCCATAGCTAACCCCTCTAACTATGGGGTTTTTTTACCAAAATTTAAATTATTAGGTATTTGTTGCAGGGACCCTTAACTTTGGGGTCCATATTGATATTTACCCTACTATTTTCATTTCAAGATGACAAGTATGTAATGCTTTTCATGGAAAGACAAATGGAATGATGATTTAAGTTATATTACATGTAAAGATATGATGATGTCAGTTCATTCTTGCAGCGGTCCCTGCTCTCCTTGCCCAGTGATGATAACAATTTCATGTGCATGTGGCAAGACACACTTTGAGGTGTGTATTTTTTGGCCATAGATTTAACTCTCTTTTGGCATACATTGATGCCTCATCATGAGTATAATATACAGTGAGCTTGGTTATATTTACAAGAGACAGGCAGATGGCTGAAAAATATATTGAGCTTTTTTTTCTTGCATATCCAAACCTCATTTTGATAAAGTAGATATAATGATTCAAAGAATTTTTCAGCGAAAATAGAATGGTACTTTACAGAATGTTGGATGTAAGGTTGCATGAAGAGATAATTACAGTGTGTTTTATGACGATGCTAACAGATATTTCCACCTCGATCATATTGCAATTATTTAAAAAATCCCGTGATATGCATTAGGTTCCATGTGGAACAGAGAAGGATCAAAAGCCTCCCAAATGCGTCAAACCATGCAATATTTCTCCTTTATGCAGGCATGGACCAAATCAGAAGGTACTCTGATTTTTCTTGTTTTATCGGTCATCTTTCTGTGTTATTTGATGGGAGCATTTGCTCCTTCGCTTACATATTAATTACTTGCTAAATCTTTCATAAAAATTTTTAATTGAAACATGAATTTCTGCAGATTTTGTCAGCCTTGAAATTTCAATTTACTTGGAGGATATGTGTGATTTTTAAATGTTACTATTATTCATTGCTGATATTTCTTTTTTCATTATTTTAAAGTGTTTATTTATCACTGAAGATTGATGTTTGTATTCAGCCGCACAAATGCCATTATGGAGCTTGTTCCCCATGTCGGCTGCTTTGTGCAGAAGAATTCCCATGCGGCCATAAGTGTGAATTAAGGTTGAAAAAGAATTTCTTCTGCTTCACAAAGAAAAACGGAATATAATTCTGATATTTTCTAATCGAACTTTTTTCTTTTCAACTGTTTGTTACATACTAATTACTTTAGTTCCCCGTACATATTTAGGTGCCATGGCCCTAAACCTCCTCCTAATCCAGAGTTTACATTGAAACCAAAAAAGAAGAAGTCTTTTCATGAAGTTGAAATCATTCCTGGTTCTCCATGCCCTCCTTGCCCTGAGCTTGTTTGGAGGTCATGTGTTGGTCAACACATAGGAGCCGATAAAATGGTGAATTTGAATTTTTCAAGCTATATTTGATCAATCGGCTTCTTTTCTTTGATTTCAAGGGGATAATTTTTCATAAATGTTGATTTCATTATTCTGCTTCTACAATTAGATGGTCTGCTCAGATAAAACACGATTCTCCTGCGATAATTTATGTGGCAATCTCTTACCTTGTTCCAATCATTATTGTACCAAAACTTGTCACACCCTTAAGAGCTTGTCTTCAACAGTAAACCGGCACGAAAGGGGAGAGCCTTGTGATGATTGTAATCTCCCATGCAAGATGGTGAGAACAAGTCTTTTACAAACAATCCTTCGCCTTTTTGTTATAATCATTCTTTTCGTTGTTGACTCTTTTCCAATGATTCTTCTTCGTAAGTTTTTATATTCAATCTTTTCCCCCCAGGAGAGAAAGCCACCATGCCCACATTCTTGTCCCATGCAATGCCATCCAGGTGATTGTCCTCCTTGCAAAGTGCTCATCAAAAGATCGTGTCACTGTGGGTCGATGGTTCATGTTTTTGAGTGCAAATATTACAACAGCATGTCTCAGGTGGAGCAAATGAGTGTTCGCTCGTGTAAGGGCCCTTGCCACAGGTGGAGCTCGCTTTTGTTCTCTTTTTTAATGAATTTTCTCATCAAATCTTGAACTTAAAGGTCGTTAAAATTTTCACAATTCTTACCTTTTGGAAAAGCTTAAACCTAGAGGTGATGTTGGTTATGCAGAAAATTGCCAAATTGCACGCATTTATGTCCGGAAACTTGTCATCCTGGTGAATGTCCATCCCCCGAAAAATGCTCAAAAAAGGTAAAGTTGCCCTCCATTTACATAAATAAAGCAACCATAGATGTTCACTGGAAGGGTGTTTTAGCAGCTGAAAACAGGAATTTCCATGGGTTGTATTGTAATTTGGAAGACCTGTGTGGGCGGGTGATATTCACTGATTGCATGTATGTATGGATTTAATAAATTTTTTCCATTAGGTTACGGTACGTTGTGGATGCCAAACCTTGAAAAAGGAGTTGTTATGTAAAGATGTACAAGCCAGCTACCTTGAATCAGGTGTACATCCAAAAGAAATATCAAAAAGTCAATTTGGGTGCGGTTTGCTTCCTTGCGGTTCGGATTGCAAAAGTAAAGTACAAGTTGTTAATTCGGAATTACAACTTCGCAAACCTAAAGATGTAGAGGTAAATCCTTTTCCATTCTTACTGAATTTTCTGCTATTTTTCTCATTATGGATCCGTTAATTTGTCAAAACAAATGCTGCCAAATTGTGGATAAAGTCTATTCCTGACATTTCTTCTCTTCCATTACGCCTTAAAGGTGAAGGAGCCGGACAGCTTAAAGCATACATTGAAACGGAGAAAAAGACGGGGGAGAGCACAAGAAACGGAGAAGCAGACCTCAAGACTGAAGGTCCCTCTCTTTTCCTGCTTGCAAATTGGCTGCTTTTAATCCTTATCTCCCAACTGAAAATATTTCGTTTTGGCACAGAATATTATTGCCACCTTGAAGTGGCTGCTTCTTTCACTACTCGTCCTAGTCTCTCTTGTTGCAGTAGCATATTATGGTTACAAAGGGCTCTTGTGGCTTTCTGATTGGATGAACGAAGTTGAAGAGCAAAGACACCGGAGAAGACATCCGCGACTCTAAGCTATCTATTCAAGGTCATTCACTCTTTGATCCTCAAAGTATTGAATACCAGTCACTGTTTTATAAAATGATAAAATATCTTATGGCATTGAACTTATCTTACTTGGAATTCCATGCAGCTTTAAAATTCTTTGTAGAGCTGTAGTGTTATACTAGCAATGGGTCGAAGTTTTCTGAACATTGTACCTTCTGTATGGTGTGGTTTCCCGGCAGACAATTTGATTGTTTTAGAAGAAAACTATAATGGTTAATATCGACATTAACATTTTAGTTTAGATTCTTTGATATGCGGGAAAGATCCTTCACAAGATTCCTCAATTCTATGCAGAATATTCTTTTGAAGTGGTACAAGACTACAAGATGGGCCTCATGACAGAGATTGCAGAGAAGCAAAATCAGCTCTATAGCAATTTGGTCGACGACGAGGAGTCTAGCACCAACTGCCGTCAAGCTTAGATTTTATAACAGATGCAGAAGTGGAGAAAGCTACAAATTAGCTCTTGAGTGTACGTACATTCAAGCACGGCTGTCAAGAGAAATGGAATCAGCCAAACGAAAACCATGCAAATATTTGGTCGCCCAGAAATGGATTTTGTTAGGAGAACACAAGAATTAAACATATTATTTGGAATTTAATGTACCCAACGTGTTCGATCGTAGATGTTTTGTACAAGAGAGTTCTGAATCTGTGTGTATTGATTGGTAAAACAATTTTACAACGTGTAAAAATGAATAAACACAAACCAAAATCAATGAATTTCTGAAAATGGAGCGATAAAACCCAGAAGAATGAACACTTCTCTCTCTACGTTCTTTCAGCCATATTTAAGCCATGGATGTCGTAGAGCCTCTTTTGCAGTTGGCCGTTTCTTGGGATTGATTTGTAGCAAGTTTCGGACAAAATGGATGAACCCAACATCGGACACCCCCAAGTGATGCTCCAGCGACAATTTCTCAGGAATTATGTACTCCAATTGGTCTGTCTCCTGAGCAAGATCACCGGATAAGTAGTTGTAAATCATTGGTAGTTCTTGCAGAGAGAAAGAGATAGAGAGAGAGATGGGAAATAAACCTCATTTACATAAAAGAGATCATGCTCTTTTGTAAAGTATTTGTGAGTGTCTTGCCCTTTCAACCTCATCTCCAGATCAATCGGACCAAACATCCCAATCATACGTGCGAGAATCATCGCAACTGCTTCGTTTGGAAACAGAACCTGCAGAAATACTCGAACCATTACTTTTCACAGGACTGCGAAGAGAAACCGAAGTTTGGAAATAAAGACATACTTGGCCGGAACATAGCTCGGCCAAGATACAGCCGAGGGACCACATGTCGATCTTTTGATCATACGAGAGGCCGAGCATTACTTCTGGAGCTCTATAGGACCGGGATTGCACATAAAGGCACAAGTTGTCCGAAAAGAAGCAACTACTTCCAAGATCAATCACCTTAATCTCACTTCTTTTGTAACTTTTCAGCAGAATATTTTCGGGTTTTAAATCACAATGAATAATACCCAAGTGATGTAAGAACTCCAAGGCCTCTAAACATTGTCGTGTAATCACCTATTTTTAAGAAAGACACCATTTTTGCCAATTTTCATTTCTAGCCATCGATAATTCTCAGCCAGTCGAAATCAAAATATCATTTCCATTAGAACAGAGACTTTTTTTGATTAGTTTTACAAACCTGCAATCTTCTCGGCGTAAAATAGGGTTCTTCACCAGATTCTTGATTGAATTTCTGAAACTCGTATAAATTAGCTCCGAGGAGTTCACAAACAATGAAGAGATGCTCCTGTCGGAAAAAAGAATTATGTTTTTCAAACATGAAACGAAGAATCAGACAGCAAGTTTAATATTTGGCTTACTTGGTGATAAAAGTAGTCATAAAGCCGCAAAATATGACGCTCGTCTGCTGGATCGTGCTTGTTAACTAGCTTTAAAAGCTTGATTTCATCCAAACTTTGGTCGAAGAAATCCTTATCATTTTTAATGATCTTTAGACAAACATCAATTCCCATGTGAAGATCGTGCGCCTGAACGACTTTGCTGAAAGCAGCGGATCCGATGTATTCTGTAACATAGTATCTGCCTGCAATGACAGAATTTAGGACAATAGGCAGATCCTTGTTTTCTTCAAATCCAGTCCTGTAGATGGCACAAGACATGAGTACTACAACTGATTTTTGCAACTTATCAACCTGCAAATTACACGAGCCTCAAGTCCCTATCAACCATGCGAACTCATATTTCAAATTTTGGTTTTGTTTTACATAATTTAAGGTAGGTTTTCACTCCTTCAAACAAACCTGTTTTTCCGATGTATGATCCTTAGATTGAAGATTTCGTATTCTTGTTCACTTCCGTACATGAAAACATCGTCTGCCGTCTTGGTTTCATTGGTTCCTTCATTGAGTTCTTCGCAATAATTCACATTGGATCTGTTTTTTTGATCGATTGAAAAACTGAAATCAGGTTGGCTTTTAAACTCCCCAACACAGTCAGCAGTAATATCTCTGACGATGTTAGCGGGAAAAACATTTAACTCCACTTCTTTAGAGCTCAAGAAGCTGATTTCAGCAGAATTATGACGATCAAACTCTTCAACTCCAACACCCCATTTGCCAAACGGGACTGAACAAAATTGATCGGCCACAGCTTCGTCGTTTTTATGAAAAGGAAAAGGGTCATCAAGAACTAAGTCGCTTTCCACGTTGAGTTCTCTTTCGGATGTCATCACAAACTTATCTTCACTTGGGCAGAAGAATAAATCGGGGGCGTTAAAGCAGGGAGTCCTAAAATTTCCATCTTCTCTCTCGTCGTAAAAGGGGAAATCGTTTGGCAGATCAAAATCATGGTAATCGCGGGCAGTGCCAAACTGAGATAATCTATCCGATGAAGAATCAGAATTACGTGATGTTGATCGAATGCCATAAGGATTCGTGAATTCTGCAAAATTCCCCAGGTTTTAGAGTCTATTTTCCGAGAAAAAACACAGACATAATAAATATAGTTTTTTTTTGTCAGACAACTCTGTTTTCTTACAAGTTATTAATTCCATTAAAGTGAATTGCTGTAAAAAAACTCGGGCGTTTACCAGATGAGCAAACTGCGGAAGCAGAAGATCCCAAGCTCACAAACTCATCATCGGAGGAAGCTGAGCTCGATCTAGAACCATCCCCACCGTCCACGGATCCAGATCGCCGCGAATTCACCGGAATTCTCAACGGCGGTGGAGGAGGGACCATCGGAAAGACGAACTTCTCGAAATCGAAGTAGCCCAGGTCGCATTTGTTCACCGCCTCCTCTTTGAGAGCGGACTCCGCCTCTGAAAACCCATGTTTTCTCAAGAATTCAAGCGCAGCTTCCACGTCGGATAACGCCATGGGTGGAGAGCTTGAGCGTTGAAAAGAAGGGAGAAGGGGAGAGAGTAGGTGAGACTTGAGAGTATGAGAGCCTAGAACATGAAAAGAGAGCGAAATCCGAGGGGCAAAAGTGGAAAGTTTCGGATGGTTCAAGGTTTGCATGCTTCAGAGAAGTCTGTATTCTCTTTCCTATGCTCTGCTCTAAAACGGAAGCCATCGGAGAGTCGGGAGAGGTCTGGGGAGTGGGGTTTACGAGGTTTTTGGTTTGTGGGCCCTGTTTCATTCTCATCTACTTGATCTCCCACGTGGCCTATTTTCCATCGTCCACGTCAACTGTTGGGGTCTTTTAATATATTTTTTTTATTTAAGCTTCTTTATTTATTGATGCATTAGCAGGTAAGAGTAAGACTAGTCGTTAGTAAAATTAGATCTTCATGTATAGTTTACTTAATTAAATTTAATAAAATTTGTAACATTAGTTAGAGTTTTATTTTTTAACTAAAATAAATTTAAAGTATTCATAAACAATTTACAATATCCCTTGTGCATAACTAATTGTAATATCTTCAGTTCTTTTAATATAATATTATTCATTTTGAGCTGAGTTTTGTATGATTTTATTTTTAGAATTAGCTCAAAACATGTTGTAGTAGGTAGGGAGTAGAACTCTACTTAGAAACTATATGTTTTTCACTTTTTTAAGTGATGTATGATTGTGTACCTCTACCGGTAGAGGTGGCTAACGGGCGGGCTGGCTCGCCAGCCCGCCCGCTCAGCCCGTTACTGTAGCGGTCCGAGCCCAGCTCGGACCGCTACAGTAACCGAGCGGGCTCGGCTCGGACCGCTTACCGGGCCCGGGCCAAGCCCGCTCGGTTACTGTAGCGGTCCGAGCTGGGCTCGGACCGCTACAGTAACGGGCTGAGCGGGCGGGCTGGCG
>CM039471.1:1266799-1351698 GCA_022433065.1 Begonia loranthoides
TTTCATTTTCAAATTGTAATAAAAATATTTATTCAATTCAATAAAAATATTTATTCAATTAAATTATTAATTATAGTATTTTTACATTATAATAATAAATGTTTATTATAGTTTTAAATTATATAATATTGAAAATAATTTATAAAAGATATTATTATTTATGTATATTTGGCTCGTTATGCTCGGTTCGTTAAGGCTCGTTAGGCTCGGTTGGCTCGTTAGGCTCGGCTCGTTAGGCTCGTTAGGCTCGTTAGGCTCGGCTCGTTAGGCTCGTTAGGCTCGTTAGGCTCGGCTCGTTAGGCTCGGCTCGTTAGGCTCGGCAGGCTCGTTAGGCTCGGCTCGTTAAGCTCGGCAGGCTCGACGGGCCAGACTTTTTCAGGCTCGGCCGGCTCGGCTCGGCTCGTTAGCCACCTCTATCTACCGGTATGAATCAGACCCTCACTTAGTCCATTTTTATATTCACATGGCAGGTTGCCACAATCTCTCATTCTTTAGGAGTTCAACGTCTTCATCAGCCACACTTTCAGTTGCCCTTTGACTCTACTACTATTTTGTAATGTTTTTATTTCTCCTAATATAATATTGTTCGTTTTTGGTTAAATATTGCATAGTTTTGTTATTCGATTTAACAAAAAATGCATTATATTATGAATGAACACTCTAGTTATAAACTATGCTTTTTTCATTCTCCCAAGCGATATGAGATTGTGAATCTTCACAGGTATGGGTTGGACACTCAATTGAGTTATCTCTACCTTCACATGATGGACTGTCACACTCATAAATATATTACTTTATTTATCTATTAATACTCCTTATTTTTAATAAGATATGTATATGTAACCTCCTGAGTCATCATAGTATAATATTGTCCACTTTGAACTAAAGTATGTACGGTTTTGTCTTTGTGGTTAATCAAAAATACGTTCTTCTAGATGGTGAGGAGACCCTACTAATAAATTATGTATTTTCACTCTCTCAAACAATTTAAAATTGTGCATGTTCACTGGTATATCTTAAACTCATATCTGGGTCATCTTTATTTTCACATGGCAAAGTGTCACAGTATATTTTAATTTTTTGCATTGAAATTATATTTCATTTTTTTTAATACAAGTAATTTGTTATTTTTATTATTTTGATCGTGATTGATGTATTAATTTAAGAATGCAAAAGGAAAGACTCTATCTCTAATATTACTTTACTGGTTTTAAATATTACTTTATTGGTTTTTGTATATAAAGTCAAGAATTCGTTTGGGACCGGGGACCATTCTCCTCAAACCCCTTTTCACTACACTTAAATTCAAATAATTAGTAATCACTTGTTATTTATTTCATTGATTACACACGAACAAGGGATCATTCTTTATTTTCTTTTTCTTAAATACTTAAAAATAATTTATTTATTATTTTAAAACAAAATTAAAAAAAAATCTAAATTTAATGTAAACACAGTGTAGTTAAGAGAACAACCAAATGTATAATAGTTTTAAAATATTGTTCGAATTATAAAAAATAACAGAAAACACTTAATTCATCGGAAATAAAGAACTGCTACAAAAAAAGTGATTATTATTATTATTTTTTTATTGAAAACATTCGTGTTTTTCTTCCCCGAAATTAGGTGGTCCAAATGTTGGGTGCCGGGGTCCAAAAAAGCTTAGGAGAAATTTGGCGAATGTAACACGATGTGACACTATTTTGGAATTTAAATTAAAATTGGAAAACACAAATAGAAAGTGGGGTTTGATTTAAAAGAATATAATAATGGATAATGATGTCACATAATTATCAATGGGTCGTAGTTAAAGAAACTTCCACCTACCACTAATCATAACGTTGTTTGTCCCCAACAGATTGTCACCTTTACTCCTTTTTTTTTTCGAGCTATTTATTTTTATTTTATGATTTGAATTTCAAACTTCAATAGACCCACCCCCTCTTCCACTTTATTAACTTTAGCCTATATTATAATATACGCAATCTCCTTTTTTTTTTTTTATAAGGGATAAATTTATTTTAATCTATTTGAATAATGACAATGCGATTTTTTTATTAATTTAATTTTAATTAAGGCGATGATATACACGTAGACAATAAATTATTTAATTTTTTTTGGGCATTGAACAATTACTATTATAAATTTGTGAATTTATTGAAACTCTAAAGACTCTGTGTGGAAAAAAAATAAAACAAAATAAGTAAAATTAAAGTGGGCCTGTAATGGTGGACAGAGATAGCCCATTATTGTAATTACAATGGACAATAGTAAAATGGGCCTAAATGACGAAGGAAAGCCCATAGAAAACAGTTCTAGAGATTAATAAAGCTGTTTGGTTTTAATTAATTAATTATTATTATTTACAATAAATCCCTCGTTTACCAATTTTACTTACTCTTTTTTTTTTTACTAAAAAAACAAGAGAATTATAAAAGGATGTATGAACCGAGAAAATAATTTGAATTTTAAGTGATAGATGTTAAGTAATTAATAATAAGAATAAGCAAAATTAACAAAACAACTAATGTACTTTATGATCAATGACAAGTTAACCACTGAACAACACTATACTATAGGAATGAATGAAGCAAACATCGTTGTTACGTTTTTCATTAAAAGACGTTATCGTTCAGCTGCGGAACACTGTCTTTCTGCTGCAAAAATTGAGTCCTTGAAATAGAACTAAGAAAATATGATTTTTATTAGGGAAAATGACTTTCCACTGCAGATAATGAATATATTTATTGTCTTCTTCATGAAAAAACACAAACAAATTGTGATTCTTCTATAAACATTAAAACAATTATAAATCATCCGATATCTAAAATATTATATATTTTTTTACAAAATCTTATAAATTATAAAACTAAAAACATTAAAATCAATTTATACTTTTAGTGTGGTATTAAAGTAATAATTTTTTAGACATAGATGGAGATGGGCGGGGCCATCCGATTCACTGTAGTAGATAGATTAGGAGAAATGATATAAACGTGTTGAAATAAGACAAGCCGCTGAATGCACGGGTCTTTGACCTTTCTCTGATGGGGGTGACCTAACCCTGTCTCCAAACGCACACAGCCTTCGGATTCATCGATAATCTAATCCCTCCTTGATAGATGATATGTTTTGTTTTGTAAGAGAAATAACAAAAAAATGAAAACTAATTAATTTTATTTATTAACAAAATTAATTAAAAATTTGACTATTGATTAGGTGATTTTAATTATTGATTAAAAAAAAAGGGTTTATTTGACTGGTCTTTGTAGATGATTAAAAAATGAAATATAAAATGGTAGAGGAGAGGACGCGTTAAGCTTGATAGGATTAATGGAATCTCTCATAAGGCGGTCATGCGAGGGGTCCACGTGCCTTATCATATTATCTTCAATTTGTTTGGAAAGCCGAGAGAGGAGAGGACAGAAACCGAGTCAAGGGAGGTGGAGGAGGAGAGTGATGGGGAGCAGTGGGCCAGTGGACTTTGAAGCCATGACTTTGACTGTGGAGGAGAAGGAGGGACGAAGGGAATTGAGACCTTCCTCTCCTCTTCTCACCCTCACTCCTACTGCATTCCCCATAAAACGGCCCTGCTTTCTTCTTTTCTTCACTCCCACCTCCCACACCTCCTCCTAAGAAGACGCACCACCTTCCTTCTTCCTTGCCATCTCTTCTCGTTCGAAGGATTTAATCTAAGGTAGGACTGGAGAGAGCTTCTGATAATCTTTGAATCGACAGCTAATGTTTAGGTGTTTAGGGCCTTGGTGAAAGCCGTGGAGGCGAAACTTTTGTGATTTTGCTTTATTTTTCTTATCTTTGCTTACCCCGACAGCTGAAAGTTTTTAGCAAGTCTGGATAGGACACCCGAGTTCCTCAAATAGAATGAAATTCAGAGTAGCAAGTTTATGTTACTTTCGTTTCTGCGTTGTTTTTGTTTTTCCTTGAACATATCGCACTTTGGAGGCTGACTGGTTTTCAACTCTCTCTTATGCAGGATTTGGTATGTACGGTGATTTGAGTATTAAACTTGGTTCTTTAAATTTTATCATGGAGAATGAAATTCAGAAGCAAAACAAGACAATTTTCTCTGGTGCTTCCATTTTACTTGAATTAGCAGCCTCCGACGATCTTGATGCCTTCAGGAGAGAAGTTGAAGAGAAAGGACTGGACATCAATGAGGTGGCCTCTTGGTATGGCAGGAATATTGGGTCGAGAAAGATGGGTTTCGAGGAAAGGACTCCACTTTTAATTGCAGCCATGTTTGCAAGTGCGAAGATCATGGAGTACATAATCGAAACTGGCAAGGTCGATGTTAATAGGGCTTATGGTTCGGATAAGGCCACTGCCCTCCACTGTGCTGCTGCTGGTGGATCAAGCGATTCAACAGAGGTTATCAAACTCTTACTCGATGCTTCTGCAGATGCCAATTGTGTGGATTCTAACGGCAACAAGCCTGTTGATTTGATCGCCCGGTCAATGAAATCGCTTCCCAATTCAAGGAGGAAGGCAATGGAGATGTTGCTCAACGGTGATTACTCGAGTGGTGAAGGTGCTCAGAGCATTAAGCAAATGGAAGATCAGCAAAAGCTCACAGGGTCGATGGTAGTGAAAGACGAGATTGAGAGGAAAGAATATCCTCTTGATGTTTCCTTGCCTGACATAAACATTGGGATTTATGGAACTGATGAGTTTAGAATGTATAGTTTTAAGGTGAAGCCGTGCTCCAGGGCCTACACCCACGATTGGACCGAATGCCCTTTTGCTCATCCAGGCGAGAATGCTAGGCGACGGGATCCTAAAAAGTATCCCTATAGCTGTGTCCCATGCCCTGAGTTCCGAAAAGGGGCTTGCCAAAAGGGTGAGGCCTGTGAATATGCGCATGGAGTCTTTGAATCATGGCTTCACCCTGCTCAATACAGGACCAGGCTTTGCAAGGACGTGATCGGATGTGCAAGGAAGGTATGCTTTTTCGCCCACAAACCTGAAGAATTACGACCCGTCTATGCCTCCACAGGCTCGGCCTTGCCATCACCTCGCTCACACTCTGTCAGCGGCTCAGAAATGGGGGCTTTGAGCCCATTAGCTCTTGGTTCTTCGACTTTATCTTTGTCTGTTCCGGCTACATCAACACCGCCCATGTCTCCTTTGGCATCCGTGTCATCACCCACGAGTGCGAGTTTGTGGCAAAACAAAGTCAGCCTCACACCTCCTACTTTGCAGTTGCCGGGTAGTAGACTGAAGACTTCTTCAAGTGCTAGAGATTTAGATTTCGAAATGGAATTGCTCGGCTTGGAAAATCGAACCAATCAACAGCAACAATATCAGCGTTTAGTTGATGAGATATCTCGTCTCTCCTCTCCAACTTATTGGAACAATGATTTTAGAAGTGGGGAATTGAAACAGATAAACTACGGTGATATTTTGGGATCTCTAGATTCTCCAATGCTGTCTCAGCTTCAGGGTCTCTCACAAAAACTATCGACGCCGACTCAATTGCAAACAAGGCCTCAAACAAACCAAGGAGTGAATCAACTTCGTTCAAGTGACCCACCCAAGCTCTCCTCTTCACCAGCCCGGAAACCTTTACCGTTCGGGCTTGACTCATCGGCTGCAGTGGCATCTGCAGTTATGAACTCCAGGTCATCCGCCTTTGCAAAGCGGAGCCAGAGTTTCATCGATCGTGCAGCACCAGCCCACGTTTCCTGCCATACAGCCTCTTCAAATTTGGCATCATGGGGCTCACCAGATGGGAAATTAGATTGGAGTGTTCAAGGAGACGATCTAAACAAGCTGAAAAAGTCAGCTTCCTTCGGGTTCAGAGCCAGAGCCACTGGCACGCCATCTGCTCCTGATGAGCCAGACGTGTCCTGGGTTAACTCATTAGTTAAGGATGTTCCTTCGGAGAAATCTGGGTTGTTTTATGCCGATAAGTCAGCTCACAGTCTTGGGAAGAAGTCTAACGAGTTTCTCCCATCTTGGGTTGAGCAGCTATACATAGAACAGGAGCAGATGGTGGCATAGTTCTACCCTTTTTTCTTTTCTTTTCTTTAAAACCATGTTCTATGATCGTAGCAGTTCAAGAAAGGGCCGAAGCTTCTGCCAAGAGAAGTGCATGAGGGACAAAGATTTTTTCATTTTACAATATGTTTATTTATGAACACTCTTTGGGATGTAACGATGTTGTCTACTTAATACTAAATAAGGAGTATTACACAAAGTTTATCAAAGTCCCTTTAATATTTTTATTATTTATCAAAGTGTAGTTGGGGAAATGTTTAATGGATCAAAATGTTTGATTGAAACGTGTAACCAAAAAAATAATTAAGATTCATTGACTTAGTCTTGTGGGTGGCTCTTAAAAATCAAAATTATTCTAGATAACTCAGCTATTATTGGGGGTTGAATGAATTGACAGCCACTTCCATGTCATCATCTTCAATAATCATGATCATATTTTTGGTGGGTCTTTCTATTATTATATTTATATGCTAAAGTGTTTGTTAATCTTACAAAGTAATCCAATTTCCAATAAAGTGAATTATTGATAAATAAATTTCCAATTTTTTGAAAAATAGGTAAACCATTATATTTTTTTATTTTTCTTAAGAAAATTAACAAAACAAACTTTATAGTTTCAAATTAGCAATAAAGCAAAATTTTTATGGACAATTAAAACTTTGAACTATAAAAAATGAACGATGTTGACCTTTCCATTACGTTTTTCGTCAAAAAATACAGAGGCAAATTTCGTAGCCACATTAAAGGTAAGGCTCGTCCAACAACGACGTCCAAGGATCAACAACAGACGTCCTTCGACCATGAGAGATGTTCGAGGCTGATCCAGATTTTCTTGAAAGCAGTAAGAATGTCCGTTCGAATGGTCATTCTTCCCCTCTGTTGTTGAAAGAGTATATGACTAAGAGAGAGAAAATCAATAGCATCATCATAGTCCATGGAGTAGCTACTATCATCGGAATGCAAATTAACAACTGTTTTTACCACATTACAATAATAATTCATTGAACTTGGTTTGTCTTCTGCGTTCTTTTTGCATTGTCTGTAGCTTGTTTGACCATCTTTCAATCAACTTTTTTGCTTCTTAGTCTCTGCATGAGTTGATGAGATTGTTTTGCCAAAAGTATTATGGAGGGACGTCGTGACAGGAAGGCGCTGGTGGACGAAGCTTCATGGTCGTTAGATAAAAGGACAGACTATAATACCCCAAATTTTCATAGTACTAAGCATGAGATTAAACGAGGATATTTAGAGTTATGTTGGATGTTAATGTTATTGGTTTGGATGATTTGGGTATATTGTGTTATGGTTAGTGGAGGAGTAGTAAATTAAGTGATTATGTGATATTTATCGGGAGGAGTGGTCGATCACTTGAAGGAAATGATCAACCAGAAGTGTTCTGATCAAAGAAATGGAGCTCTCTGTTGTTGTGGCTGTCAATCATGTAGATAAATGGTCGATCATGGTCTTTATATAGTCAAAATAGGAAGGATTTGCGGTCGTTCCATGATCAACTGGCTTCTTCAAGGATTGTGAAATTTTTGGTTTTGCGGTCGATCATCTTAGGAGGGCGCGGTCGGTCTTGGTCTTTATAGATTGTAATGTTGTGATTTGCGGTTGATCGGTTGAGTGTTGGTGATCAACCGGTTTTCCTGAAGAATAGGTAGAGTCTGTTTTCAAGCAATTTTGTAGTCGTTCATGTGAAGAGTTTGATCGACCGGTAAGTGAAAAGGTCGCAAGAATTATGTTGCGATGTTATGTTTTAATTGGTTAAAGAAGTTGATTACTCAGCAGTTGATGACTGTGTATACGCCATCTCCTGCTTAGGAAGGTTGAAGAAAAGTTTTGAGTTTATTTAAGAGGAAGAAGCTTGAGTGGAAGGAAGAGTAGATACCGTGAGAGAAAGAGAGAGATTAAGAAGGAAAGGGAACCGTTAGGAAACTTGAGAGGAAGGAAAGAAAGAAAAGAGGGAGAAGAGTGAGAAGAGAGGAGAGAGAGAGAGAGAGTCTTGAGGTTGAGAAGAAGAAGAATAATAAGAGGAAGAAAAGGAAAACTTGAAGGAAGAAGAAGTTTGAATAGGATAAAGGCTAAGGATTTTCTTCTCAAAGTGCTATAGATCAAAAGGGATAGATGAGGACACTTACAAGACTTTAAGCTAAGGAGTTGAGATAAGTGATATTGTATGTTTGTGGCCCTTTGGCCTCTATCACAAAAGATTAAGAATTGTACGATCTGTTGTGTATGGTTAGTATTGTGATATAAATTGATATGATTGTATGCTTTCACGTTGTTATTGATATAATGATTGTAAAAGCCTTGAAATTTTAATGATAAATTCCACGTGTAAATTCTTCGCGTTGAAAATCGATCATAGCGTTGAAGTAGACCGAATTTGTCGTGTAGCAGCCACGTATGTAAATTTAGTCATTTGGTCAAGTCCACGTATGCAAATTTGGTAAACTGGTCAAAGTCAGTGAAATTAGATTTTTCCGAGTAAAAAAAATCCAATTAAGAAACGAAATTGGACAGTTAAATTGGATCTATAACATCGTTAGATGATGTTTGGATTAAATTGAGAATTTGAATAGCCTATGTGATATATAATGTGTATAATTGATTTATATACATTTATTTGAATTGGGAAAAGAAATTAGGGAATTATTGGATAAAGGAAATAAATGAGTTAGAATAATTGAAATAGGAAAAGGGATTGAGAAGAGGGGGAAAAATCCCGCCCAATGCCTTTGAACTCGTAAAGTCCAGGGTTTAAGTTGTTATAAAAAAATAAATAAATAAAATAAAATAAAAATAAATAAATAAATAAATAAAATTAAAAACCTAAATCGTTTCCTCTTCTCCCATTTTTTTTTTTTTCCTCCCCCCCCTGTTCTTCGACGCCTCCACCGACCGAGAAGAAGAGAGGGACGCTGGACGCCGGCGACCAACGAACCGGCGAGATCGACGGACGGCAGCGACTCCCGACAGCGGCGACGGCAGCGGCAGCGGCGGTCGCTCGCGGAAGGACGAAACCGCGACTGGAAAACGGCGAACGACGACCGCGCGAGGGCTGCAAACGACGAACGGCGCTGCGACGATGTCGGTCGTGGACGGTCGACTTCCGAGCAGGCGAAGAACGGCGCCGGTGGCCGCGGGCTTCCGATCCGAGCGACGCCGGCGACGGAACAGCTCAACCCGAGTGTGTTCCTCCGATTCCGGCGAGCGGCGATCTCGGATCCGTGACGGGAGTTCTGAAAATCGAACCCATTTTTCCGGCTCCGGCAGCGACGAGTTCGGATCGGTGACGGGAGCTCCGAGGCCGAACCTGTTTTTCGATTCCGGCGACAATTCCGATCTGTTCAGTGGGTGAGATTTTTCGATCCGAGTTTTATTCCGATGTTAAGTTTGGATTTGTGTTGTCGTTGATTCTGTGTTGTGGGTTTACAGCAGTCGATCTAAAGGGTCCCGGACGGACATTCTCCGGCGAGGGCAGCTCCGGATCTGATTCTGGCGAGAACAGAACACTTGGTTTTGTTTTGTTCTGTTGGGTGAGTTGGATATTTCTATTCCGATATTTGGTCTTGAATGTGATTTGTTTCTGATTAGGAGGGATTTGTTGTTAGTGGCTCTGTTTCGTTGTAGAACTGAATGATCTCTGCATTAAACTAATTTGATGAAATAATGTCGTAGGAAAGTGCTATTGTCGAATCTCTCTTTTGGATAAGTAGTGCATTGTGATTGTGGTCTATTGAGTGTGAAAAGTTTAGTTGGATTCTTGCTTCGGGAATGGATGTAAATCTTGTTCAAACCTATTGATTGGGCTAAAGCTGATAAAGTGGTTTCTGAATTAGTGATAAATATCTGAATATTGCTTGGATTCGTTAGGCTTAAATTTGCAGAAAGTAATATTCATGCAAAGTGATTTATGTTTTGTTAAAGTGTCATATGTTTGGGTTTTAAGCACTGTTGAGTTGAATACCATGGATAGATTTAAATTGTTATGGGTTGCTGAATAAAAGGATAAGTTAGGATAAGGTTGAGAAGCTGATAGTTATTGTTACATTATACATACTCGAATCGCTTGTATGGTTGAAATGGAATCTATCAATGTTAAAGGAATGAGACTTTTGATTTTTAAAGCCGTGTAGGTGTTCGTGATTTGGATTATCAGTTTAAGAAATATTGTTAGATAAAGTTGGAAACTTTATTGGAATTTTTTTGCAAGTTGGTTGGTCTTTGTATAGGACCCTCGCGTATTTTTCTAGAATTTAATTATGATATTCTCGCGTTTATACATTTGTCAGGCTTGGTCAATTTCAGCGAGTGAGGTACGATTCTTGCGTAATTGGTTGCTCTGGTTGGTAAGGTAGACCGCCGTCGAGGTAGGGATTTCTATACCTCTTGCGTTATATTGCATCCTATTCCGTTTTTCAAAATGATTATTTTGTGGACTACCACACTTGGAAAATGACGGGGACTGTTTGACAGCACGTCCGTTTTTATTAGTAGTATGTTTTCTCAAGTTTAAATTTCGTACATGGTTTGAGATTTATTGTGCCCATGTTGAGGGATGGACCCGCCATCCCCTTTGATACTTTCTGCTGCGTGAAGGTTGATTGTTTGACGTGCGAAAATTATAGGTAGGGCATTGGTGACGTGTCCTCAGGTTGAAACTCCTGAAAGTCGTAAACCTCGTATGGGAGGGTGATGACGCCTCCTTGGGTCGCAAGCCCCTAAACCTGGCCAGGATTTGTCCCACGGATCAGACGGTTGTCAATCGCTGAGACTTGTTTATCCTAAGTCCACATATAGCGAGCAACTGTATCCGTTTTATTTGATTATACGATTATACGATTATACGGGTTGTGTCGTGCAGCCAGGTGCGCCGGCAACTCGGGTGACGTACGGAATCTTCGGATCGTCGTCATTATTCCTGCCTCATAAGGTGTTGTCACCGACGGGTGACCACCTCTTCTATGTTGTGTGGCGGGTGAGTCCATGAGTGACCACCCCTTTTCACTGACGACGTTTTCAAATTTGAAAACGATGATGGCTTATTTTACGAGGTATAGCTGTCAATGTATACAGCAAGATTTTTAATAAAAGCCTCATCGACGGCCCTTGGGTTGGTTTGGTAAAATGATAAAGAGTTTTAAAGTGATTTTAAAAATCCATGTACGGTAGAATGAGACATATCCTTGTTCTCGAAAAATGTACAAAACCAGTTTTGCATGAGGTGCATTTAGTATAGCCATACCTTACTGAGTTAGTCACTCATCCCAAACGACTCCTCCCCCCCAAAACTTCAGGTAAAGGCAAGAGCAGCTGAGGATTAGGAGCTGAAGTGTTCTGTTATTTACACTTGTGGTGTTTATCATTATTTGGTGAGAATGTTTACATTTGGTCTGTAAACCTTAAACACAGTTGGTTTTGTATTTGTTGCACGGTACTTGGATTTTATTTTAATTTATGCACTGTTATCTTCTCGTGATCCCTACTCGGACCTAGGCCCATATTATCTTGGGCCGAATTAAATATTATAAAGTCTTCCGCAAAACTCACGCCTTGGGCTGGGTGATCGGGTTCTCTATGAGGATCGGGTCGCCTGACCCGGCGGTTCTGTTAGGCCCGTCTTCGGGTCGTGACAATGATAGTATTGATTGTTTAGAAAAGATTAAAAGTGATTCTTTGATGATTGATAAGAAACACTAAAAGGAGAAATAGAAAAATATTGTATTGTTATGTGATAGAATAGTAAAATTGTATGCATTCATCTCATAGACATGCATCATGGTTTTGAAAATGTGCATAAATGTTTTAAGTATATGTTTTAAAAAGGAAATGACATTATATGGAAATAAACATAAATAGTTGTGATGAGTTGTGAGTTATTGAGTCGGCTGCCCATATGGGACATATAGTGCCACTCTACCTTGTACGGTGACATCTCTAAGGCCTGGATGGGTAAGTGAAATTAAAGAAAAACAGAATAACATAGACATGGAAATAAACGTAAATAGACGTTGTGAGGTGTGAATTCTTAAGATGGCTGCCCCATGTGGGTCATTAGATGTCACTCTACCTTGTATGGTGACATCTCCAACGCCTGGATGAGTAAGTGGAACTAAATGAAAATGGAAATAAAGGAAAGTAAACGTAAATAGACGTTGTGAGGTGTGGGTTCTTAAGATGGTTGCCATATGTGGCTCATTAGGTGTCACTCTACCTTGTACGGTGACATCTCTAACACCTGAATGGGTAAGTGGAACTAAAATTATAGTTAAAGGTAGAGGTAAAGGAAAATGAAAACGAAAATTGCATATTTATAAAGTTGCATAGCATATGCATTGCCCTGCTCATAGTTGAAGTCTTGTGATGTAGGTATGCATGTTAATGAGAGAAAGAGCAGTTGATGGAGGATTTATGCCTTGCGGATCTTGTGGCTGGCTAGACTAGGCTAAAGATATAAAGAAAAGGAAATGTAAACAGTTTTCAATTCGTAAAATATTTATTGTTTTAAGTTATGACATGTTTTTAAGTTGTAAATAGTTAAATGAAAATTTTTTTATTTATCGCACTTTCAAATGTTATGAAAAGTCTTCCGCTGCGCTATAAAAAAAAGTGTGTTCGATTTCAACATTTTTAAGTGTACGAAAATAGGGTCGTGACACAGACGTCCCTCAATGATGATGACGACCAGGATGGACCAAAAGTGCTAGCGGACGAAGCTTTATGGTCGTTAAATAAAGAAATGAACGTCCCTCAATGAGGATGGACAACAAGGATGGACCAAAGACGCTGGAGGACATTATGTTGAATGGGGTCATGTGCAAGACACGATAGTTTAAATGGGAGCAAAGTCACTGACGAAAGTTGTTGGTCATTGGACGAACGAATTGGATATCCTTTAGAGTTGGGGGACGTCCGTCGCTGGAAATGGATGTTTATGATGGATTATTGAAAGACAACATCGTCCTCGGCTTAAAACAGATGTCTCTCAGCTAACAATAGATGTCTCTCAACTTAAAACAGACGTCCCTCAACTTATGGCAGATGTCCTTAAGCCCACAACGAATGTTCCTAAGCCACAATGGACATCTCTCAGATTAAAACAGACGTTCCTCAGTTTATGATGGACATTGAGGATGAATTATTAAAAGACAACATCGTCTCTGTAAAACCCGCAAAAAAAAAATTTTAAGAATAAATTTCACGTATAAATTTTTTTGCGTTAAAATTGGTCATAGCATTGAAGAATTGACCCGAATTGTCACGTGACGGACACATATTTAATTTTCGTCAATTGGTCAAATCAGCGAAATTGAAAATTTTCAAACGAAAAATTTATTTAAGAAATGAAATTAGATCGATAAATATCATTTGGTGATGTTCAGAATGAGTTGAGATTTTGGAAATAAGTCAATTAATATGTGATACATATATATTGAAATTAAAAATAAAATGAGAAAAAAATATTTGAAAGAAGACAAAGGAAGTGAAAGTGGCGTACATACTGAGGGGGGAGAATAAATTGGAAGTGAGAAAAGTGATAGTAAAGAAATAAAAAGATATTTGTTAAAGGATAAGAAAATAATTGAATAATAAAGGAAATGAATTTTAACGAAGGATAGAGAGAGAGAGAGAGGGAAGCAGCGGGTGAGGCTGCGAAGAAAGGAAGGAGAAATGGGGAAATAGGGTTTTATTCTTTTCTCTTGTGCACCTGCTACCTTCAAGAGAGAGGAGGGTTTCTCTTCAACCCTTGCGGCCGAAAGAGAGACGAATCGCGAGGAGAAGAGACGCGAAAACGGGACTCGGCATTTCGAAGGTAGAGGCGAGTCGACGAGAGGCGGGCGAGCAAACGAATGCCTGTGAATCGCGAGAGAACAGAATCGCGACACCGAGGAGCTCCGTTCCTCTGATTTCGGTAAGGAAATGCCGAACATTCGGCTGTGATTTTTGTTTGATTCTGTCCTGATGCTTCTGAACTGGAATGATAGATTTTTGGGTTGTTCTACATTGATTTCTGCCGAGTGTACATTCTGTTTTTGCTGATGTGGTTGCATTCTTTATGTTACTTTCTGCCGATAATCATTGTGGGATTGTTTAGGCTTAATTTTACAGGATGCATTGTGACAAGTTTTGGAGATTTGAACTCTCGGTTCTGTTGGGTTTCTGCCTTGCTTATTTTTATTGAGTTGTTACGGATTTTACAGAATAAGGTTGAGGATAGGCTGAATACGTTGCGTTGTTTGGGTCCCTATTATAATACGGTTTTGATAGTGAGACCGAGAGCTTGCCCCTGGCTATTTAAAGTTTTACATAAGTAAACAGTTTTGGATTTTTGTTTGGGTTTTGCTTAGAATATTTCTGGTGTTTAAATTACCGCCATTGAAGATAAAGAAATAGTAGGGAGGAATGTTGGATTAATTGTTAGATAGGGTGTGCAGAACCGGCCCGGTACCGAAGGACCGGTTGTACCGAAGAACCGGACCGGTATCGGTCCTTCGGTACCGGGTTTGGTCCTTGTAAATGCGGTCCGGTACTATCGGGACCGGTTCTACACGGTCCGATCCTCGGTACACGGTACCATAGAACCGGTACTGTGTAAAATCGGCCATTTAGATTTAGGGCAACTGGCAACACCCAACCCCTAATCCAATTCATCGTCGCCTAAGCCTTCCCTAATCTAGTCTCCTCGACCTCGACTCCTTGACCTCGTCGCACCCTTCTCCACTCTCCAGTCTCGGACCAGCGACCACCGACCAGTGCAGCGAGCTTCGTCGACGACCGTCGCCACTGCCAGCCAAACTCCAGCCTCTGCCAGCGACCAGCGAGCTCCGTCGTCAGCCTCTGCCAGGTGCCAGCTCCGAGCTCCGTTCGTCGACCATCGCCAGTCACCACTGCCAGCTCCGAGCTCCGAGTTCCAAGCTCCGTTCGTCTGCCACTGCCAGCTCTGAGCTCCGAGTTCCAAGCTCCGTTCGTCTGCCACTGCCAGCTCCGAGCTCCGACCTCTGTCCGTTGCCACTGCCAGCTTGAGGTAAGTTCAACAGATATCTAATTCTCTTGTTTATGTTGTTTTTAAACATTGGTAATCAGACAATTCTTATAGATGAAATTGGTTTTTGTTGAAATTGGCTTGAATGAAATTGGCTTGAGTGAAATTGTTGAATTGGCTTGAAATATGAATTGTGAATCGGTTGAATAAAATTGGCTGGAAATTGTCGAATGAAATTGTTGGATGAAATTAGCTTGAAATTGTTGAAATTGACAGCCCATGTAAGCTAACCTTATCTGCTAGCATTTGGTATGAATTGTTTGCATTGTTAATTACAGTATCTCTTCTGCTTACTCTGCTAAACTGAATTTTGATTTTTTTTAAAATTTCTTAGGCACATAGGAAGCTCTTGGCTATGAACTGTAGAAGGGTGGTTCTTGTTGGGGTATGAGGAGAAAGAAGGAGATGAATGAATTGTTTTACTGTGAGAATGTTTTCACATTTTATATTATTATCATTTTACATTATATTTTTTAATATTTAAAAAAAATGGTATCAAACCGGTACCGGTACCGATACCGGAAAATCCAGTCTGGTACCGGACCGATACCAGACCTCCATGGGACCGGTACCAGTCTTTAAAATGTAGAACCGGTACCAACCGGTCCGGTGCTGGTCCGCTGTAGAACCGGACCGGACCGGTACCGTGCACACCCCTAGTTTTAGAGGTGACATAGCCATATTGGATGAACTTGACTTTGTATCAGACATTGAGATTAAATCTGATATATGACCCTTTCAATTATTCCTTGAGGCTCATTTGTGAGATTTTTCCATATTTGATATGTTGTAGGCTCAGACGAGTTTGAGGACGTCGAGCCGGCACCTACGGTTGCTGCTCCTTCGGATACGAGGAGAGATTGCCGTCGAGGTAGGGATTTTATAACTACTTGCTTTGCATATCCCATGCCACCATGTTTTTTTTTTTAAAAAAGAAAACTAATATTTTGTGGTTTACCACATATGCACAAAAATCGACGGGGACTGTTCGACAGCTCGTTCGATTTTATTATATCTATTTACGTGAGTTTCATGGTCTGTGATAGCTGTTTTGGGGGCGATGAATCCTCTTGATACACTGAACGGTCTCGACATCAGAGTATCATGAGGCATTCCCGTTGCGTCTCGTGCTACGTGGAGACGAATGTTTGTACACATTATCTGATAAAATTGGATTGGGAAGGTGATGACGCTTCCTTGGTTCGAATCCCTAAACCTGGCTAGGGTGTACTTTTATTCAAGTTGTCAGCGCTGAGCTATGCTCGTTGGCAAACTTGAGATTGAGTTATTGGCGCTGAGCTATGCTCGTTGGCAAACTTGAGATTGAGTTATTGGCGCTGAGCTTTGGCTCGTTGGTAAACTCAACGAGGTGATTCGAGTTGTGTCAGTGCTGAGCTTTGGCTCGTCGGCATGACTATGGTTTATCTCAATACGAGTTGTCAGTGTTGAACTTTGGCTCATCGGCAAACTCGCGACGTGATTTGAGTTGTGTCGGCGCTGAGCTTTGGCTCGTCGGCAGGACTTGGGTGACGATACGAGTTGGGTCGGTGCTGAGCTTTGGCTCGTTGGCAAAACCCGGGGTGACGAGCTAGGTTTACGGACCGTCATTGCTTTACTCTATACGATTGACCCGAGGAGTCCATGAGTGATCTCATTTTTCCCTGGTGATGATTTTCAGTGTGAAATCGACGATGATATTTTTTAGTATCGCTGTCTACGTAAACAGCGGTGTTTTTCTACAATATCTTGTCGGGGCCCTTCGAGACTGGTTTTCCTTAAAAAGAATGTAAATGATTTTGAAAACATTTTGATAAAAACGCATAGCTCCTAAAAAGAATCAAGGTTTTAATAAAGAAAAGGTAAAATAGGTTTTCTCACGAGCTTGGCGGTGAGTATAAGTTTCCTACTAAGCTAGTCATTCATCTTTTCGACTATACTTTTCCCCTGGTAGAGATAGGAATACCTAGAGTGTGGACATATTAGACTCGTGGAGCTCGAACTTTGGTTTGCAGTTGACTTGTTCGCTTCCTTTGGTTTAATTATATATTTTCTGCTGGTAAGAACTGATAGTTTCTGTAATATACTATGATTTAGAATTCTGGATGTATGAACATGTATGCACAGTTTGTTTGGATGTGATTTATATTTTCGTAATTTAATTCTTGCAATCACTACTTGCACCGTGACCCATCACATGTGGGTTGCGGTTGGAAAAAAACTATTACAAGTCTTTCGCTAAGTTTAACAAGCCTTGGGCTGAGCGATCGGGTTCTCTACGAGGATCGGGTCGTTTGGCCTGGCGTTTCTGTCCTGTCTGCCCTCGGGTCGTGACAGTCCTGTCTGCCCTCGGGTCGTGACAGTCTCCAACTTAAAATTGACATCCCTTAGTTAACTACGGACATCACTAGCTTAAGATGGACACCCCTTAACTTATGATAAATGTCCTTAAACTTCAATTGTAAACTGTAAGAAAAATTGTTAGGAAAAGAATTGTTCGAGCTTTTTCCATGAATTTTATTTCACAATTGAAACCAAGTTTTAAGTCCCACACTAGTTTAATTTTTGGTAGTAGTGTATCCGACGGATAATAAAATAAAATAAACTTTTAATCGATGGATAATCGATAATCGACGAAAAACATTGTGCATCCCTCGTGGATCAGCTTTGCACATTCTTTGTCTTTGAAGGACGTCCAATGTTGATCTTTGGACGTCCATTAGAGATTCAGTTGACGTCCATAGAGTTTTCTAAGCAGAAAACGTGATTGCAATGTTTGACTCTATGTTTTTTGATTGAAAAATCAACGTCGATCACTATCTTGTTGCTTATTCAAAAATATAAGGATTGTTTTGTTAATTTTCTTTTTTCTAATGTTTAATTAATTGTTCACTATCTTTGATATAATTTCAAAACAAGGAATTCATAATTGGGCTGAAAGGTGGAGATTAGGCCCAAACAATTAGTAAGACGAAGTCCGAAGAAAAGAGAGAGAGAGAGGTCCACCGTCCAATGTAGTAGCCATTTTCTCTACTGCAGTTCAACCATTCCTGGTGCAGAACTCCATATTCAGACGGAAGAAATGGCCTCAGGTACTTGAACTTTTGCGTCAGCAAGTGGGCGTTTGTTTACCGTGCTGTTAACTGCTCGCTTAATGTCATGAGACAATTTCGATTCGCAAGCACTCACAATTTTCTGGTTGTAGGGAGAGCTTCGTCTGTTAATTCTCTATTTGTGCATTGTTCTCTCTCCCTCTTTTCTTCATTTTGTTAGAGTGTCCATATATCATAAACGTTGTGTTTTGACTGTGATGAAAACTGATTAAGCAGTCGATCATAATGATGCCTGTGATGAAATGCCCTCGCCGCCAGAATTGGTTGAGAGCTTGATGGATTGGTTATTGGAGAACTTTTATAATTTTGCTACTCAGCTGGTGACTTGTATCTGTTTGCTTATATTCCCAAATTGTCTTATAATTTTCCAGGGGTATCTTCAAGAACATTACACATCTTTCAGTCAGATGTTACAGATTTTCACAGAAAACAAACCGCAGGTTATTTTCTAACTCAACATTTTGTATTTAATTCTGTTTATGAAATATTCATCAGTTGTTCTGATCTGATCAATATTGATTGTGTTTTCACTGTCTGCCCAAAATTAGTTGTCTTCTGCGAACTATATTGTTGCTTCACATGAATTTCATGTTTTTGCAGGATTAAACCTGGGGAAATTATGCTTTCTCAGGAAGCATTCACATGAAAAGAATAACATCACATGCCGTGTTACCCAGCTGAAGACAGCATGTTCTGCCCAAAAAGTAGATGGAAGTAGTCAAATGTTGATTAAGATGTGCGGAATCACATCAGCTAGAGATGCCGCAATGGCGGCAGAAGCTGGTGCTGATTTTATTGGGATGATTCTTTGGCCCAATTCAAGACGTTCCATTTCACTTTCAGTTGCAAAGGATATTTCAAAAATTGCAAGATCATACGGAGCAGATCCTGTTGGTGTATTTGTGGACGATGAGACAGAAACAATACTACGGGCTGCCGATGTGTGTGGCCTTGAATTCGTGCAGGTATATCTTGTAGTGATGGTGAATCAAATTTAAATAATGATAATTTTCAGAATAGGCATAGTAACTGGCAGAAGAAATCTTATACACTATGCAGCTTCATGGAGATACCTCCCGCGCATCATTGCCGCTTTTAGTGAGAGATAACCAAATTATATATGTACTTCATGCAAATGAAAGTGGAGAGCTTTTAAATGAGATAACCGGTGAAGAATGTTCTAAGGTTGACTGGATTCTTGTAGATAGTGCAACGGGTGGTAGGTAAGGCATGCTTCCTTCATGGAGCTTTATGTTGAAGCTTCAAATTTCAATTGTACGCGGGGCAATTATATTTTCATGGCTGCTAAACGTTCTATAGTTCTGCTGTATAACCTTTATCGTGGAGAAATTTAATTAGTCATTGCTACTTCTTAAAAATTTCTCAATGTAGCACAATCTCTCGCTTGCCAGTAGTTTTTAAACAAAAACAATTGGGTGGGATCTGTTCAATGTTGTCTTTACCTTCATATTACTTGGCCTTGTTTAATTTACCCTTTTCTGCCATATTTCTGCAGTGGGAAAGGATTTGATCGGGGCCAATTTAAGGTTCCAGTAATTAGAAGTAAAAACGGATGGCTCTTAGCGGGAGGCATCACCCCTGATAATGTTTCTGAAGCTCTTTCTATGCTCAATCCCCAAGGAGTTGATGTAAGTAGTGGTATTTGTGCTTCAGACGGCATTCAGAAGGATAAATTGCGAATTGAGTCCTTTGTAAAGGCAGTGCGTTCCGAAAAGCATTGATCAAGAATGCCAAGTATTTGCTGAACAAAGTCAAAATGCGTATCCATTTATATATTCCTCAGCAATTGCCCGCATCTGTTTTTTGAAATGAACCAAAGAGCTGGATTTTTTTTTTCTAGCAAGTAATGTCGAAATAATGTTTTGTATAAACATGGAAGACAACTCAAGTTATTGCCATTACTGGCTATCGGAACTACAGATGAGATCTTGTTTGCTTCTAGACTTAACTATATTGAAGTTTATGCACAATGGCCAGGTATATGTATATGTATATTTACACAGGTGCTGCCTTACTCACTTTGTGGGTCAATTGGCCAGGCAATTGTCACCTACGATGGGCCTGTTTGGTTGCTATATCGAAGATCAAAACAATTATACAAGGCTATGAGCCACTCTAGAACTTGTGAGTTTCACTTTCCTACTTCCGTGCAGAGGATCACCCAAATCTTTGATTTTATTGCTTGTGGCTTTCTGTAGGCCTCTCTGAAGATTCTTTGGCTTGTAAAAAAAGCTACGTCTAATCACAAACTACCATCTAGAAGAAATGAAGAAAGGCAAAGTACATTTACAAGCTGATATTGGTACCAGATAACATGGTGGTAGGGTTGGATTGCTTAGCCATCAATTCTCTTAGTCATTAAGTCTCTAATTACTGTATTATTCTTGTTTTTATCATGACTCTCATCCTTAATGACGCATCAACTTGACTTGCGTTGTTGTTGGCGTCAGAGAAAAAGTTATTCAATTGAGTAAACAAGTGGTCTTACTTACCTTCTTCTCCAAATTCACATTAAGAACGATTTGGTGAGTTTCATTTAGCTAAGTATGATGTTGATCTTTTTTACGATGATTAATATGGCAATTCAGCTGGCTTTTCAAATGGATTTGTTAAAATCAATTCATATTATTAAAAATCTGCCGAATAATTAGTGCAGTTGGAACCAGGGATTAAAATAATATTAATTATTATTGTTAATTTCACAACTTGGTCACCTTTGTCTGATGAATGAGGGGCTATAATTGAAAGGCTAAACCCCCACATCATCAAATGGGACCAATTCGACCAAACTGACAAATATGAACATGACATTGATGAATCAAACCGAAGTACATAATTGTTTTAAGTTGTACGTGGTAGAAGTTTATTTTATTCGATTTGAAGGTAGATGATCGTCGTTTACCCGGAAAAAAAAATCAGTTCGGGGGAAACTACCCAGAAACTTGCAAATGTTCTGAATTCTGATGTGAGAATATGAAAAGGAGAGAGAAACTAACGAGCTTTGAAGTCACTCCTCTCTCTCTTTCATGGAGGGAGATTTGTTGGAGACGATGGTCGAACTTGTTAGCTCAATGATGTTATTTAAGTATCTATTTCTACGCCGAGGAACACAACTCTCCCTGCAACAAAAGTCAGAGATTGAAGCTTCAAGACAAATTCATCCCACCAAACTCCAACAAATCAATCATAATCTCTGCAACGTAAGTTTCTCTCTCTAGAATGCTTCCAGTTCCATGCTGTTGATTTTTTCTCTATATTTCTCTCTCTCTCTCTCTCTCGCTCTCTCTCTCTTTGTAGACTCATTCCTCCACTTTAACCATTGCCTCTCTGTTTCTCGCTCTCGATATCTAATGCAACGACTTAGGCGCAAAGGGTCTCTTTTGTCCTCGGAAACTGCGATAATGAAGAACCGAAAGGGCAACAATCTATCTATATTCGTCGTCGTTTTCTCTGTATTTCTCTTCGGTGTCTTCATGTATAACGAAGATGTAAAATCTATAGCTGAGTTTCCATTCTCGACGCCTAAAGCTCATGAACTCCGAGAGGAAAGATCAAAACAGATCGATGCATTTCAAAACGCCAGACAAAAAGACAACAAACCCGCGGTTTCGATTAAGTCGAGAACGAAATTGGAAGCAACCCAGGAGGAAAACTCCGAAGAATCCGGCGGTCTGTCAATTCTGAAAAATGAAGAGCAGAAAATTGAGTTGGCCATGCCGGAAGAAGATAATGATGATGAAGAGGTTGAACTGCCCCCACAAGACTGTGATTTGTTTGTTGGCGAGTGGGTTTTTGATAATGGAACCCATCCTCTGTACAAAGAAGATGAATGTGAGTTTCTCACAGAGCAAGTGACTTGCATGAGAAATGGAAGGAAGGATTCTCTTTATCAGAACTGGAAATGGCAGCCTAGAGACTGTTCTTTGCCAAAGTAAGAATTTTTACTGTTTCAGAACTTGAAATACGAAAATATTGTTCTTATTCCATGTTTGTGTTTTAAGATTCAAAGCAAGATTACTGCTTGAGAAAATCAAAGGAAAGAGGCTGATGTTTGTGGGAGATTCGTTGAATAGAAACCAGTGGGAATCCATGGTATGTCTGGTCCAATCTATCATTCCTCCTGGTCGTAAGAGCCTCAACAAGACTGGTTCTCTCGCTGTTTTCAGAATTGAGGTTCTCTCTCTCTCTCTCTCTCTCTCTCTCTGCACTCGTATCATAATTAAAATTAACAATTGAAAAAAGGAAAGCATATTCCATCTAATCCCCATTATTTAGATTTACGAGCTTGATGCTATTGGGTTGTTGACCTTTGCTTAAAAATCACTTCTTTTTGCAAGCGTAAGTTGTAACCACTTCTTCAACTACCCTTTTACTTTATTCCTTTTGAACGTTGTGTTTTTGTACGGCAGGACTATAATGCTACCGTGGAGTTCTACTGGGCCCCATTTTTGGTAGAGTCAAATTCAGATGATCCAACGATGCACAGCATTTTAAACCGTGTAATCATGCCAGAATCAATTGAGAAACATGGGGTCAACTGGAAGGACGTTGACTACCTCGTCTTCAACACCTACATTTGGTGGATGAACACTTTCAACATGAAAGTTCTGTGAGTAGATAACCTTTTGATTTGTGTTATTCAAAGTGATAACATCAACAGCGAATCATGATATTGATTTATCTTTTCACATTTGATCGTGATCAACAAAGACGAGGATCATTCGACGAAGGATCGACTGAGTTTGATGAAATCCCAAGGCCAGTGGCTTATGACAGAGTTATGAAAACATGGTCTAAATGGGTGGAAGAAAATGTGGATCCCAACCACACAATCGTCTTCTTTAGCAGCATGTCTCCTCTTCATATCAAGTAAATCTCGTCGGACGGAGAAAATTATGCAGACTTCTCTTTTTCAATAATATTATCTGATTCATTAAAATGACCTATATATATATATATATACTTCCCGTGTAATTTGCAGGAGTTTGGATTGGAACAACCCCGACGGGATCAAATGTGCAAAAGAGACTCTCCCGGTGACGAACACGACGGCACCGTTGGAGGTGGGCACAGATCGCCGGTTGTTCGTGATTGCTGACAACGTCACAAAGTCAATGAAAACGGCAGTGCAGTTCGTCAACATCACCGCGCTGTCGGAGTATAGGAAAGACGCTCATACTTCAGTTTACACGATTCGTCAAGGCAAAATGCTTACGCCGGAGCAACAGGCAGACCCTGCTACTTACGCCGATTGTATCCATTGGTGCCTTCCCGGGTTGCCTGACACGTGGAATGAGTTCATTTATACACGTATCATTTCTGGTTCTTGACCCATTTGAAAATTCAATTTCACTTTTCCTTGTTTTTTTGGTCAAATTAGATTAATTGGAGGGACCCAATCTGAATTGTATAATGTTCTTTGTATCGGGTTAAATAAAGTCTCAAAATTGTGCATTTTAAACTACTTAACAATAGTTTTAATTTAATTACTAAGAATAAATTAACATGACCAAAGTTTTACCAACCTACTCTCTCTAATCACTAATAGTGACTTAAATTACCCACTAATTGTATTCTTATTATATTTTACTTTTGTTTAAAGGTAATATTATTTATGAACTTTGGGATTTGATCAGACTAGGGCCCAAAACCGAAGGTAAGTTTCGAAGCCCACATACATTTCGAGAACGACGTCGTCTCTCTCTCTCTCTGTGCAGTTTTTCAGAACGCTTCGCGAGTACTAATAATAGTTCGGAGACTTTGTTCGAGAATAGTGAATGGTTGGAGGAACAAAAGAGAGCCGTTGGCTTCCTTCACCCTACGCCAACGATGGTAGAGGCGGAGAGAGAGTGCTTTGGTGTGCTGTGAAAGCTATTCGGGAAGAAAACCCCGACCTTGACTGCTTTATCTTCACAGGTGACCATGATGCTTCTCTCCAGTGCTTGATGGCTCGCGCTTTTGATCGCTTTGGGGTCCAGCTTCTTTACTCTCCTAAGGTAATATATCTCTTTCGATTACTACCTCCAATTCCATTTCACGCTCCGAAAAGGATGATCACGCCTACAATTTTATTATACGATTTCCTTTTATTCTTATCGTGCAAAATAAGATTTTCAGCTTGTTTGGAGTTACGACTATCGGATGTACTCATTCGACCAGAGGGAGATGGAAAATGTAATGATAATGTCCTGTATTTGGCAAGGATTTAGGTTGAGGTTGGAGTTCTAAATTTTGTAAGGAAATTATTGATAAAATCATGTTGTGTATTTGATATGATTGTATATTATGAATAACGAATTCTCTTGCGTGATAGGACTCTCTTAAGATGTTCTTCTGTTTGATAATTCTGTTGTGAATAGCTGCTATATACTCCCTCTTTTTGTGCAGTTATGCATCTCTTATCCTCATCAACTTTACTTCCTGTTTCTTTTTTAGGAGGTGCATCTTAACAAGAAACCACCTATCCTCATTTTACCATGGTCGGTCCAAGCATTGGTTCTGTCTATCTCTCATGGGAAGCTTTGTGCAAGTTTTCTCCTTTATATTATTTTGATACCAGTGGATATACTACATATCCACTTGCACGGTTGTTTGGTTACGAAGTTTTCTGTTATACTCACAATCCAACTATTAGTCTGGATATGTTATCTCGAGTTCGTGATGGGACCTTAATGTATAATAATAAAGGTTTAATTGCCCAGAGGTTTGTTATCTTCCCTCTCCTCCTTGTTTTATCATCCTTTATCCACTTTTATCAATGTGCATTCTTTGTCCTTTTTTATATGTAAAAATTGTTGTTTTGGGAGTGGGAAGCTATTATTGCTTGGGCATATAATGTGGTGTGGCGTGTTAACTATATTTTTATGACTAATATGATTGGATGTGAGAAATCTTGGAAGCCTAGCGAAGTACCTCGGTGTGGCAATGAATTTGAACCGTGTAAATTTTTGTACTCTAACATTTGGCTATCGAATAGACTTACCTAGCTTAATTGGTATCTTCATGTTAACCTACAACTGACAAAAGCATTTCTTTTGTGGGCAACATTTGGCTATCTTGGTGCAAAATTATTTAGTATACTTTCTTTTGCTGGATGTATGGGGTTGTAGGTTCTTTGCACACCTTGCGATGGTCAACTCTTCGTGGACTAAGTCTCATATTGAAAAGCTTTGGAGAATACCAAGCCGCACTAAGCAGGTTTATCCTCCTTGTGATACTTCTGTCTCCACTCCAGGTTGGAACCTTCTGTTTTTTCACTGATGTGTTTATATAGCAACTGTCTCTCTCTCTCTCTCTAGTGGACTAAAGTGTTTGATTTTAGATGAATTGTAATTAATATATTTTCTTCTTAATAACAATTCTTTTGCAGCTTTTGGTGCAATTACTTCTGTGTTTTGGCTGGAGACTTTCCAAACAGGCACTTCCTTTGGACAGACATGGTAAACCGGCGATGATTATATCTGTTGCTCAATTTTGTCCAGAGAAGGTGGGATACTTAACTCTTATGATCCAAGGTATTAAAGCCTTGATGATTTTTAGGGTCTTGAAGGGGCGTGAACATATCTTAGTAGCTTTTTCACTTGCCTTTTTCACTTGTAGGTAATTGTCGCAATTTCTCAGATGAAGAAAGACTTGAAAACTTAAAACGGTTGGCAATTGAATTGAAGGTGGATGAAGATGTGGAGTTCCACAAGAATGTATTGTACAGGTCAGAGGCAGTGACCTCTCTCTCTCTCTCTCTCTCACTCATCTACATTATAAACACCTTCTTATGGAGACTGTGACAGGGCGGCGAACAAGATAAAAATGAGAATTTATACAATTAATTTAGGTTGAAAATGTGTATTCTGTGCAAGAATATGTAGCGAGTATGATATCATAAGTTGAATGTGTCTATTTATGTGATCAGGTAACTTCTTGATGTTGATGACAAGTTTAATATATCCATTTATGTGATAGGGTGAATTGTTGATATTAAGTTTTATTTTTAACCTTCTCTTGATTTATTCTTTATGCAGGGACTTGGTTGGACTTCTGGGAGTGTCGTGGCCCGTGGCAGGAATTCACTCAATGACCAATGATGAACACTTTGGCGTAAGCATTGTAGAGTATATGGCTGATGGCGCCATCCCAATTGGTGAGCATCTCATCTCTTTGGATAATCAATAATTGCTCCAACATTTTCATTTATCATTCAAATGGTATCCCATGGTCTTAGACGTGTGTTATTCATTCGTATTAGCTCATAATTCTGCTAGTCCGATGATGGGCATAATTTTAGAAGAAGACGGACAAAGAACAGGATTTCTTGCCTTGACTGTCAATGAATCAGATGCAATACTGAATATCATTAAAATGCCTGAAAACGAGAGGATGACGATGGCCGCAGCTTCAAGAATACGTGCAATGGGGTTTTCAGAGCAAAGATTTTACAAAGAGGCTATTAGACCAATTCTCCTCCATCCTAACACGTGATAAAGCATTCAATAATTATCGTTGAACACGCAAATTCTCTGCCATCACGCAAGGTTTCATGAAGAGAAACAGTCATGGTTATTCCTTCTTAATCCTTCTCCCTCCCATTTTTCCTCCTTTATTTTCATTTTTGGAGAACAAAACTCTCATAATTCCTGGGAAGGAAAAAAAACCCAGTAGTTCTATATGATTGTGAATCTTTAACCTAATTGAAGAACTTTATACCATAAATCACATTATTGTAGAAACAAATGGTAGCAAGTGGAATTGGTAGACCTATATTTGGGCTGTTCTTTAGTATGGAATGTCCATTGGTGATTGAATGTTAGATCAGAAATACTGTGCTCTGGTTTCTGTCGACTGTTCTGAATCCAATTGGCGCATTGAGAATTTTCTAAATTAGGTGCGATTTGCGCATGATTCATCAGTTTTTTTTGGTCAAAAAATCCCCGAAGTCAAAGAGAGAAATCGGCAATCTCTTAGATCGATGAAGGCTAAAGCCTATGGGACTGACTGCTATTATCAAGGAATTCGGCTTGTTTTTCATGCCGTGCCCTGTTTTTTCTTTTACAAAATGAAATTCTTAAGTTTGGTCCCCTTTCATCTCTCAACTTGAATTCCAGGCGCATTTTTCTCATGGTGTTTTGCCGACGAATTCATTAATTTACCAAGAAAAGTATGAATTTATAGGTCAAGTAAAATACAGCGTTCTGGCTCTTTTAAGGAATTGAACCGAACAGTAGGGGAAAAGAAAAACACCCACATGATTCTAGCATAGGTAGGGGTTGGAAAAATGAGTGGTTCGATCAGAAGTCGTATCAACCCTTAATGCCTTGTTTGTAATTAGCAACAACTAGCAATGTTTTTGGTGAGAAGGTGTCACGCCCCTTTTCTCATGGGGCCTAATGGGCTAGGCCCGATGGGAGGCTTCCGGGAGGCCTCCCCAAATGCATGTTGGGCGTGCATTGTGTTCGGACAAATTAGTTCGAACAAAGGATGGTTTTAATCGGGACAAAGTGGCGGCTGGACAAAGCCGTCCGGGCTTCAGACAGCGCGCTGGGCCGCGCCAGCGTTGGGCCGCGAGGATGAGGCTCCAAGTTTGAATTTCAAACTTGGATAAGATCCGATCCAAGAATGATGGATCTCAAGCTTATGTGTCCGCAGCTAAAGCAGCAAATCCATGTGGGGCCAAGATGCACTTGAAGCCAACCAATGGGAGCACGCCACACCCGGGAGATGATGTGTCTTATCCTTTTCGAATTTGAATGTTATCCAGGGGATTCAAACATTCAAATTGGCTTATCCGGGATGACACAACACGGACCAATGGGAGAGAGCCATCGAGGAGGATGATGCAACTCGACCAATGGGAGGAGCCATCGATGAGGATGATGCGACTCGGCCAATGAGAGGAAGCCATCGAGGAGGATGACAAAACTCAGCCAATGAGATGAAGACAAGTCACCATTTTGTAATCTAGGAGATTAGATGGATAACTTAGTCTATAAATAGTGACCTTGAGGCACCAAGCAAAGGGAGTTCGATCCATAATAAAAAGGTGGATCTATCCTTGTGCATTGTGTGGTGTTCCTTGGAGAAAGTGTATTCCTTGGTTCTTTTATTGAGAATAGAAAGAACGGGTTGGGAGTGGGACTCCCGTAAAGCGATCGGATCATTACAAAAAGGCGACAATTGTGGGTGAAGTTCTTGTATTCACAACGAGCAAGAGCTTGGGAAGGCTGGTCGGAGTGGGACTTCGGCGCCATCACACGTTTCGTACCAATTCCGCGGGTCGAAAAATTTGGGTGTGACAGAAGGGGACCCCCATGCCCATGACCCATTTGAAGATTGTGATTTAGGCTCTGTTTGTTTGATTGTGTGGCGGGGCTGTCCCTACACAGCCTGAAATATCAAGAAGGACAAACCAAGCCGCTAAAAGAGAATGATGCCCTCTCTCTCGTTTCGCTGGCCGAAAGAATCCAATGAAATGCCCGATAGTGAAATTCGACCTGTAAATTAATAGGGATTGTAAGAAGAGAATGTCTCAGAAATAGCAGATTCTCGGCATTCTCCTCTAATCCAAACAGATTTGGCTTGTAGGCCTACTTAAAGTTGTCTTTGACGGCTTTCGTTTTTAACGAATACATATACATGATTTAGTATTCACGGTAAAGATCTTAATGAGGAAAATTGCCGGATTCCTAATCCAATCCAATCCAATCCCAAATGAATAAGAAAGAAAAATGAACGTTGAAGTGACAAGCAGAAACCGCCAAACATGATTTTCGATTTTAATAAAATAAAAGTTATTGCACATCACACCAATCGAAATCGACATATGAACAGTGAGGCTACGGGGTTGAATAAAAACCCAAGTTTTTCGATAAGTAGATTTGCTCATGGCAACGGAGAATAAGGTCTGGTACCCTTCTGGTTTTCTCGAGGGCCCGAGTTTTGCTTCTTCGAGCAATGAGTCCTCTTTTCAAGTGTGGCCGCCATTGCCGCAAGCTTCATCCTCTACTGGGTTTCAATTTGATGGGTTTTCTTCTTTTTCAATACCTAATCAAGAAGTGGGAGAAGACAATGGAGCAAGTGCCTCCAAAAGCCATAGTTTAGCAGAGAAGAGACGTAGAGAGAGAATTAATGCCCAGCTTGCTACTCTCAGAAAACTCATCCCCAAGTCTGACAAGGTACTTTCTCTTCACTTTGATTGCAGTTTTTGCATCCTGGATAATCAGAAATTGTCTGATTTGTGACAGAAATTCTGTCATTAACAGTTTCAAATTGGAATTTTATTGAACAGAAACTAATTTTTTTCATCTTGCTATGGATGCCAGATGGACAAGGCAGCACTTTTAGGAAGTGTGATAGACCACGTAAAGGATCTAAAGACAAAGGCAGTGGAAGTGAGCAAAGCCACTACTGTTCCTACAGATAACGATGAACTCACAATAGACTGTGAAATTGGGCAGGTCGATCAAGATAAGAAGGAATTCTTTATAAAGGCTTCAGTTTGCTGCGATGATCGGCCGGAATTGTTCTCAGAAATCATTAGAGTGCTAAAAGGGCACAGGCTGAGAGCCGTTAAAGCTGATATGGCTTGTGTGGGTGGACGAATGAAAAGCATTTTAGTGCTGTGCACAATGGATGGTGACGAGGGTATTTGCCTAAACACCCTCCAACAATCTCTTAAATTGGTTTTGAGTAGTATTGCTTTTCCTTCTTTTCAATCAAGTTTTCGTATTAGAAGCAAAAGGCAGAGGTTCTTTCTGCCTTCTCATGTCTCAGAGTAATTGTTTTTCTTTCTGGGTATTCTATTTCCTTGTATTTCTCGTTGAGACAAACATGCCAGTTTATCAATTGGACTTAGGAGAGAAGCCATAGTGGCTAGGGAAGGAAAGTGAAAGAAGTGCCGAAGAACTAAGAAGTGGGTATGGTTTCTAGCAAGGGTGGTTTCCCTTTGTGAAAAACAACCAACCCTTGTCTCTAATTAGAAGAGATGACAGCAGTAAGCAACACCCTGATCAGAAAAGTATCTCTCCATTTGAGAAGGGGTAAGGAAGAGGCCTCTTTTCCTTACCTCTTCCATGAAAATGAAAGAACAGAACGATCCACATCTTTTAATTCTATGACATGGCTAAAGAATAATTAACAGCACGAATCAGAATCTACGTTCAGAAAGGAAGCTTTCAAAATCTTCATAGCGAATTTCAATGAAGGCATACGCATTTGACTAAATAAATATAGCCATTGCTTTCGAGATTTCAATCTAATCTCCAGATTTAAACTACAGTGGTTAGAACATAATCCAGTAGCATTGAGAGAAAACACACAACATGGCACGACCCGCAAGGGGGCCGAACAGAAACGCCAGGCCAAACGACCTGGTCTTCGTGGAAGACCTGGTCACCTAGCCCAAGGCTAGTTAAATTATTGCGGAATACTTGTATAAATACCCAGCCGTGACCCATTTGTGATGAGTCACGGTCCATATAGTGATTGCAAGAATAATTAATAATTGCGAAAATAATAACTTAAGAATCCAAGTAATTACTGTGCATACAATCCAGGGAATTCAACAACCATGTTAAATAGTTTTACAGTCATCCAAATTAAAAATAATTAGTAGTCTATTGTTACGCTTACCGCTGGATAAGAGTTTAACTAGTTAACGAGGAACTAATGTAAACAAGATCTCCAATCTGATTCCCACTCAAGCTTACTTAATCTTCTCTTTACCTGGAGTGGTGGGAGTCGTGGGGTGAGTGACTAGCTCAGTATGGAATTTATACTAAATACTATGCATGTGTAAAATTTATTTTACCTTTTCTTGAAAACTATGAGTTTCGGGGAATCATGCACATTTTAATAAAACATTGAAATCATTTTTGTCTCAAGGAAATCAGACCCAAAGGCCTCCGACGAGATTTAAGAAAACATGGTCGTATACATAGACAACTATCAGTTAAAATACTATCGTCGTGTTTTGTTACGAAATTGTGTTCCGTGAAAAAAGAGGGTCACTCAAGGACTATCCCGAATAAACGCATAGAAAGGCGGCGACCGTTTCCGGGCAGCACCTCATGAGCCTGGTGGAAAAAGACGAGAAAAATGACGGTGGTCCGTAGACTCGACTCGTCACCCAGGTTGTCGTGCAAAATTCCGCTACGACACGCCCGTAATATAAACAGATAAAAAATAATACCTGATCAGGTTTAGGGATTTGCAACCCACGGAAGTGTCATCACCTTCCCAATGTCTCCTATTTTCACACAGCGCGCAAACAAAACATCTCCACGTAGTAGAAGATGTATCGGGGATGTCCCCATGATACTTTGACGCCGAGACCGTGCAAAGTGTCAGGAGGATTCATCCCATACAGGTTATAATCATCACATAAAAACATGAAATCTAATGCACGAAAGTAAACGTGTAAAACTTTCGTACATATATAATATAAAAATTGACGTGCTGTCGAACAGTCCCCGTCAGGTTTTTCATGTGTGGTAATCCACAAAATAGGGTTTTATTTTGAAAATTATGCAATGCGATGCAAGCAACTAAGTATAAAGTCCCTACCTCGATGGCGGTCCTTCCTCGCACGCAAAGGAGCAACTATCTCATGTGTCGGCTCGAAGTTTTCAAACCCATCCGAGCCTACAATACATCACATATAGAAAAAAATTCTCATAAATACATGCTAAGAAATGATGGAAGATCCTATAGTGGATTTAAGCTTAACCTCTACTCTCATGCTTATTTTTGTAAATAAACTCATCTAAATCTACAACATAATCTCCCAACTTCATCACTTAGTAATTATCCAAATTGTATCAAATATGTTTGTCAGTGCCAACTATGCACAATTCCTCAGGATTTCAACAATTATAATCAAAGAGTAACCAAAGTCACAAATCCTCAGATGATATTAACCAAACATAAACCAACTTCAATCTTAAATCCTCAACAATCAACGGTGAACTAATATCCAAAACAGAGAGCAAGAAGGAATAATCAGCTATTTGAAATCTCATTTAGAATATAAGTCAAAACTACAGCCCTCGATTTTTAACAAACAACATATAGGAACTATACCCAACAATAACCAAATGAAGAATGTAAGTTCAATCAAGGAACCAACTCCCAACAATCCTCTTCAATACAATCATAACCAAACAGCCAACAATTTAATGATCTCCTAACTTTATCCCTCGATTCATTAGTTACATAAACCAACAAATTCTTAAACAAATCAACAAAGCATAGTTCCCCATTCTATATGTCTGAATTAAACAGAGAGCATAATGGAATCGATCAAATAACTATTTTCCCTAAATCTCATCACTCAAACAGAATCCCTATTTCAGTATCCAAAGCACCAAACAGAGAGCTAAAATTTATTCTTCCATTAATCAACCGAGATTGTAAAACATGCACAACCCATTAGTAAATGCTCCCAAAACAACTTCATCAGTGGACTGTAACCAAAATAGGGCAGATTATTGCATTTTCCATGAAACAGAATATTTCAAATCTACTGCTATCATTATCAAAGCAGGAACATCCATAGCGAAATCAGAAAAAATCCGACCAGAACGAAGACAAAACATAGCATTCAACATCTTCTTACCCAAAATCAGAGGAACGGCAAAATGGAGCTCCACAGGTCGATCAATCGTTGTCCAGACAGCTCGAAGGACTCGAGCTTCCGTCGCACCTCGCTTGAAGAAACCGAATGTCGAGTCCCTGCTCTCGGCCCGTACTCACTCGTTCCTGTCTTCAGCCGAAATTGGAGATTTAAGCTCGAAACGCTCGTTCGCTCACGGTTAGAACTCGTTGGTCGCCGTTGCTTTGGTCAGATGTCGTTGCTGGGATCAATCCCTCGCGCAGCTCCCCCTCTAGCAAATCGTCCAGCGGCCGAAAAATAAACCTATTTCCCCCTTCAAAACTGCTGCGTACTCTTCCCTACCCTTTAATTTTTTTCTCCTGTTTTTTTTTTATTCTTTTAATCATTTTTCCTCTTTCTCTTACTTCAATCTTCTTTTATTCCAAGATTACCCCTTTTTAACATTAAGGCAACGTACTTTGTCTTCTCCTTTCTTTACATTTTTGTTTCTTTCTTTTATTTTACTTTTTAATTCTACTCCAATTCCTTTTTTTTTTTTTTTTTTTTACTTCATTTCTCAATTTATTTAATTACTCCTTAATATCTAATTTCACCAATTTTATTAATTGATCAAAATTTTACTTGTAATCACTATTCGACAATTCAAGTCGATTTTTTAACATTAAGACCAAATATTAACACGAAAAAAAAAAAAAATCTTGAAAATTCTCGAGTTTCACGCAACATTGACAGCAACTCATCAGAAGACATTGTTCCACATGCGAATGATGAAAAAGCGATTTCAGACAGAAAAATAATACTACTTGGATCGCTGTCTCATTTTTCGACGCTTCCTTCCTCTTCAAGCGTCTCATCCTCTTCTTCTTCCACTGGTAGAACGGAAATCAAAAGGAAAAGGCACAATCATGAGACAAAACATCACCAGAATGCGCAAATCAAAGAAGAGAACGAGCGAACCTTAGCTCTCATGCAGGCACTGCTACAAGAATCTCGCTCTCACTTGGACGGTTGAAGCCTGAAGGCCGAGTGGAGAAAATAACTGAATTAGGGCTCCAGGACTGAACGCTCTACCGTACAAGAATAGGCCAGTACGAGAGTGATAGGCTTGATAACTCCACCATCCCAATGAATACATTATCCAAAAAACAATTAATGTTACGAAAATAATTAATTTTAAATAATGACATTTATTTATTAGTTAAATATAAGAAAATTAACAACTTAAATATTGAATTATGAAAAATAAATGGAGCAAAATATCACAATTATATTTTTCAGTAAAAAATATTTGTCGTTTCCCGTTATATTTCTACTAAACATAGTTAAAAGATTATTTTTTGCACGTAAAACGATAATTTTTTACTGCAAAAAATGAAATATTGGTGATTAGCAATAGACGATGATGATGGACTAGAAAAATAAAAATGAAAGATGGTGATGAGAATTGGACGGGTGAAATCGAGAGAGAGAGTGAACCACTAAAAAATGTTCGAAAAATTAAAAATGTGAGAATTGTTTTCGATAACGAGAAAACTATGTTGAAGTTTCTGGATGTCATATTTGCAATAAAATTGTTTCAATTACTGTGATTTTAACATAAAATTAAAATAGAATTAGAATTTTAATGAGTAATATTTTAATATTATTTTTGCGGGTTATGTTTTTTTTAATAAATAACGATATTTTTTGAATTTTTTATTTTTTATAATTCAATGTTTAAATTATGACACGTGGTTTTGTTAATTTTGCTTTAATATAATAACGTTAATATATATATATAGCATACAATAGTCAACGAATGCACGAAATCTACTACACCTTCACGGGTTCAAGAGTCTGAGCAAAGACTCGTACTTATCAACCGCACTTGTAGGGACCGCAACCATCACCTTCACGCCATCCGTCTGATCATACACCGGCAACAACAAGCAGTATCTGTCCGGACATATGGGTCCCACGTGAACCGGCTTCCCCATCCCGAAGTCAATCCTCTCCAAACCTAGTCTTGACCATTGCGACAGTACGAGTACTCCCACTGACTCAGGACTTGCTCGCGACTTGCTTACGGATTCCACCACCTTCCGCACGTATTCATCGTCCACTCTCTCTTTCGCTCGCTTCACTAATCCGGCAGCGTAGCATAGTCCCTTTCCGACTAAGTTTTTCACGTTGGTTTGGGCGCAGCCTAGCACAAACGCGTTGCCGTAGAACCCATCTGGGAGATTCGGTTTGACTCGTTCTCTAACGTTGATGCTGAAGATAAGCCTTACTTTTTGGTTACTTTGCAAATTCAATGATCTAGCCCAGCTTCTCCATACGTGTGAGGAAAGAACCTCAAACGACGTGAAGGAAAACTGACTCGTCCGACTGTCCGATTGAGCGAGATTCTTTAGCCGGACGAGGGTTGTTTTGTCGAAGGTGATAGAAGTGGGTATGAGACGTTCTTCCGAGAAGCGAGTTTTGAACCCAGAAAGGTCGCGAACTCGCTTAAACTCGAGCAGAGTTAAAGAGTTTGTACGAGGAAAGTTTGGGACATTCGTGCTAAGAAGATGACGTTTCCAGACTGGTTTGGGAGTAATCTCATGGAGTTCACATCGTCCATCGGCTAACGCAGCGAACAAGTTAAGAAACTCCGCACTTCCGATACCGTCACAGATGCAGTGGTTGATTCCAACACCAATCGCCATCGCTCCATCTTTCAGCCACGTAAGCTGAACGACGAGTGGTGGAGACCCATCCAGGACATCTGCCACGTGGACTGATAGCAGCTCTCGCCATTGGTTGACATAAGCTGGGGCTGTTTCGAAGCCATCCACGTATTGATCGGAAACAGCCTCAATGAACAACGCACCCTGCGCTCGACATAATACCTGAAGGCTTAAACCATCGGGGCCAGCCCTAACCCTTCCGGAAAGTGGAAAATAAGGAACCAATGCCTTTGCCAAAGCACCCTTAATACGAGCCGAAATGGAAGCTTGGTCCAAACCAGGTTTGGCTGGGTAGAGCAAAAGGTATTCAATGGTGAATCGAAGAAAAATCTGAGAGTCAATGGCGGAGAGACTTAGAACCCGAGGCGGGGTTGGCTCAGATGGTGTAACCAAAACAATCTCTCGCACTTTCACAGAGATTTCCATAGGTTGTTTTTTACTAGGTTATTTAAGGTGAATCGAAACCGAGAAATTTGTGGGTATTTGGATTTTTGACGATTCCCTGGGGAAGAGGATGATATGTGAGGTGATAGAGAGGCCTGAGCAGAGCTGCTACTTTTATGGTTTGAAATTATCGATTTGCATGATGTAAGAAAAATGACCCACCATTTGTATCTTTTCCTGGGGTGACTGTGAAAGATTTGTGCCAAGATTCTGAGGGTATTGATTTGTGGAAGCAAAAATCTTCAATACCTTTTTCAACCAGACTAACACCTGTCTCTCTGCACTGGATGGAAGTGGACATTGTTAATGAGAAATGCATGTATGCTATGGCCAACTGAGTCTGTTTTTCCATTAACACATAAATAACTTCCTCAGATGGAAATATGGAATCGTATAAGTTGCAGAACATAATGGTTCTTTCCTTTTCCCTTCAGTAATGCACTTCAATTTTCCTTGGTATTCAACATTTTTTACTTAATGTTTAGTTTTCAAAAGCAATCTCCAAATACGAAGAAGAAAATTTGCAGGCAACGAGGCAGGCTAGTTAATGGCAGGACAGCGGACCCCAGAAGATTGAACGGCGACAAGACGTCAAATCAACGTATCCACTCGGTCTTTCCACGACCCTTTGTTTGTTTTTTTCCCTGTTTTTACACTAAACCACGATCCTCAAGCACTAGCTTTATTCCCTTAGAAAGTTCAAATTAAGAAACATAAATATATATATATATATATATATATATTCAAATTCTGTGATCATATCTAAGTCAGATAGCATCTGCCTAATCACAGAAAAGGAAATGTGATGATGGTTGAGAGAGTTAATGACCTAATGCTTCACTGCTTCCCACCTGTCATGTTTAGAATATATGCGTCGTACAAGAGTACGTATATCGTCAAATATTAACACTAGAACTGCACTGTCCATTCAATAATTGTAATAGCTATTGAAATATGTCGTCTGCAGAGAGAAAAGGGAAAGAAATAAAGTCCCATAAGTGGATAATAATTTGAGGTCATTTCGTATATGCCCTTTCCAACATAATGATTTTCCCACGTTGATCATGCCATCGGAGGACTGCCACTTGTCTAAATCCATAAAAATTCCTTATCTCTGATGATTGAGGGACTGAATAGGGGTCGAAAAAGAATAAAATATACCCTCAATCCCCTGCTCACCTCTACAATACAATATGAGCCATGCAAATCAAAGTCACCATCGATTTCGCAATCCCTTAAAGCTTTGACATTACCCTCCCATGCTTTTGTCAAATCTCTCTCCCTATCCCTATCCTTTTTGTTCATTATCTCCCTATATTGGACACTGACTCAGACAGAGAGTATGATGAGCAGCTCATCTTAAAGATAAGAGCCAGATCATCAAAAGATTAAAGCTCTTTTCCTTTAATTTTTTTCACTGCTTTCGATTAGGTTTACACTGATGTGCATGAATGAAACTTGTATCGACTGTTGATTAGTCCACCTGTTGCTTTTGGTTCCAGCTGGGGGGATGTAACATATGATATAATCATGTTTTTCTTTTAGCAAAAAAAAGCAGCATTCCATTAAATGATTACTGCAATGTGATTATGCATTCACCACCATCTTCGTTTCTTTACTTGATTAAAATCAAGTAAAATAGTTATTTCTTTATTTATAATTAAAATCAATTATAAATAGTTAAATAAGACATTAATTGCAATAATTAATGAGTTCTATGTCAATTAAGAGTAGATTTACCATTACTTGTAAAATAAACTACTTTTCAATGAAGCATATACTTAAAAAAAATGCATGACTAAACTATATGGGCCTGACTAATAAACAATTAGCTTATAATTAGGCCCAAGTGTTAACTCCTAAGAAGCCCATAGGCCTAACTGATAAATACAAGCCCACCTATTTTCCCCAAAAACATCTATCGCTTCCAGCTTTAGCTAAACCCTAAACCCTATGGCTATTGCACGCTTCTGCAAGTTCTTTGTCCGATGCCCGACTGGGCGAACATTTTTGCTCCTCCCTTTCGCAATCCGTTCTTTCACGGGACAGATTCGGAGTCAGAATGAGCATTCATTTCCTGATGTACCCACTTCTGAGTACTACGACGACCTCGTTAAATCCGCCGGCGAGTCTCGGGATTTTGCGACGATTTTCCATCTTCTTAAGAAGCGCTTTGCGGACGGATGTTTCACCACGAAGAAGACGTTCAATTTCATCACTAGCGAAGAGACTTCCACTTCCGTCCTTGACGAGCTCACACAGACTCTGGCTCGCCTTGACAAAGACTACTCTCGGAAGGCTGCTTTCGATTCGCTCATCATTCGTCTCTGCAAATTGGATCTGATTGACGAGTCGCTGCGAGTGACTGAAACAATGGCGGCAGGAGGATATGGTCTGAATGCGAATACCTTTTACCCAATATTCAATGCCTTAACAAGGAAGAATAGTCTGGAAATTGCGTGGAGAGTGGTCGATCAGATGCGGAAAGTTGGGGTTTCGCCTGATGTCACGGTGTATAATCACTTTCTCATGACGCTATGTTTCGCCGGTGATCTTCCGGTGGCAGCGGAAATTCTGACGAAGATGGTGGAAGAAGGGATGATCGCAGATACGCGTACGTACGACGCTCTCGTTCTGGGAGCGTGTAGTGCAGGGAAGGTGGAGAGTGCTCTGGCTTTGCTACGGAGCATGGAGGACAGTGGACTGCCCGTTATATTTTCGACACACGTGTATGTGATGGAAGAAATGTTGAGGGTAGGGTATCACGACCAGGCGGTGGAGTTTCTGATGTGCTACGTTGGCAAGGATGAGTGGATGGACACGGAGAAGTTTGGTTGGTTGGCCAACAAATTCATCAAGCTCAAAAAGTTGGACAAGGCGATGTTCTTGTTGAAGGAAATGGAACAAAGGAGGCTGGCAATGCGTCAGAAATTGAAGAGCTTTTACGAGGACAATATTCCTTCTTCTACCGTTTGAATTAGTTAATCCTGTTTGATTAACTTAAGTAATCAAGATACAGTAGAGAAAGCATTAATTTTTTATTATTTGGTTTGACATAGCAGACTCAGTTTTTTGTTGGGTGTTCATGTTATGGTTAAAGTAAGTTTGGAGTGTTGACTACTATGAAATTTACAGTCTAAATGTAATGGAATGAAGATTTTATAGGGACGGGAAATGGAAGACAGACAACTGGGTTTATGGTAAAAGTCCGTTCCGTCCCACCAAAAAGAGAGAAATGACGTCAACGCCGGTCAGATTGTGCGGCCATTTTTGTTGGATTGGGCCAGAATCCGATGCTTCGCTTCCTTCCCAATCACCATCGTCGTCATCCTCACTATCTGTCTCTCTCTTTCCTCTCTTTGTTATCTTCAATCTTCACCTCGCCGGGGTGACTTAGTCACAACATCTGATTCAGATCCACGAGTGTTTTCTTTTGGATCAAAGTCGTTACATGGAGCGTCAGATTTCTCGCGCTACCGCTCGGGCTCACCACGGCGGTGGCACTTACGGCGGCCGTGAAGACTGTTGGAGCGAGGGCGCCACCGGGACCTTGATTGAGGCCTGGGGTGACCGGTATGTTCGTCTGAATCGAGGAAATCTCCGACAGAAGGACTGGAAGGAAGTAGCGGACGCGGTTAATGAACGCCAGAACGGCGTCAAGCCTCAGAAAACGGATGTGCAATGCAAGAACCGGGTTGATACTTTGAAGAAGAAGTATAAGCTGGAGAAATCGAAGCCTCTTCCTTCGAAGTGGATCTTTTACAATCGCCTTGACACTCTTATTGGTAGTAACGGCATCACTTCCAAGAAATCCAGAGCTGTTACTTCGGCGATAAACTCCTCCAAACCCAAATTGAACTCCAATCTGAATCAGGGGATGTATTCTGCTCTGTCGTCAAGACTCAATTCCAGTGGTGGAGGATCCACAGAGAGTTCTTTGGGTCTGGAAGACGATAACGGTGAAGAAGACGAAGATTTAGGCTTTGATCAGAAACCTGGGAAGAAGGAACAGATGGGGACGGCAGATTCTTCAGATGGAGCGGCGTATAGGGATTTGGCACGGGCAATTTTGAAGTTCGCGGAGATATACGAGAGAATCGAGAGTTCGAAACATCAACAGATGGTAGAATTGGAGAAGCAGAGAATGGAATTTACCAAGGATCTTGAGTTTCAGAGGATGAACATGTTCATGGATGCTCAAATGGAGCTGGAGAAGATTAATCGCCCAAAAAAATATGCTTCAGGATCAGGTTAGTTTTCAGCTACCCTTTTCTCCTTCAATTTCTTCTTTTTTCATGTTTTCTTTGTGAGTTAGATTTATTAGCTTCAAATCAGAGTCATAGCATGTAAGACCTAACAATTTTTATCGTCTTCAAATTGGGAATTCTAAGAAGTGTTAGTTTGGGTAAGAGCCAAATGTTACAGAATTAAAATTGGAGTGGTATCATAAATAACTTGCTCTGTGTTCACGTAATTTGCCACTGTAGTGTAGTTTGGAAGAAGAACTGATTTGTAAAGTCCTTCTATGAGTTATTATGCAAAAAAATGCTAAGATTTATACATTTTTACTAAAAATTTCTTCTTTTCTCGCTGATACTTTTTATTATTCTACGTTGGGAATGGTGGGTAAAAGCATTTTCCTTTTAGCCAAGTACTTTTCCCTGTGTTGGAATGAAAATTCTCCTGCGTCTAAATCGTCAAAACCTTAGTAGTAGACCGTAAAATTCAAGAATAACTTCATGCAGACAGGCATGTGGCTGGTTGGATCAGTAATGTGATAATCCAGTCGTAATGTTCGCAAATAGGAAAAAAATTTTGTAATTATGATTGCCTTAATCATTCTCTCCACTTAGGCCAGCTAATATTGTCTGAAGAATATTTTTTTTTTATGACATTTCACAGGGAAGAAATCTTGAGATGAAGTGAATAGCAAACTCAGTTTCTTGGCAAAGCAGAAGCTAGACAAAACTTTTCAATGGGAAGAAATTCTCTATCCAATATGTTTGTACCGTATGTATTTCTTTCTTAGTTATAAGCTTTAGAAGCAGAGGATCCAACGTTGTATGATGATTTTCAGGTTGTTGTAATGGCTTCTGTACATAATCTGTTTTTCTCTATAGATTTCCTTCTAATTACTTGGAATCTCTTTCCATTTTAATGTATAATTCAATCTATTCAGTTATGAATATTTTCATGGATGATGCTTGATTGACAATTTCATTCGAGCAAGAATTGGAATTCAGAAATGCTTACAACAGATTCAAGTTCTCTATGGGATCAAGTGGAGCTAATGGAATTGAGGACGTAGTTTTCTTCTGATAGAGGAGATTCTAAAGGTTTATTAGTCACTTCCCAGAGTTTCTAAACATTGGACTTTCGCTCAATAACAGAAGCCTTTCAAGAGCGAATTAATGTCCCTGGAATCCTCTGTTGTGCATTCGTTTTTCTTAAATGTAGGTTAGCCTGTTTTTCTTTAGCCAATAAAGTGGGTATCTATTATGTGTTTCAATAGAAGCCAAGATCGAGAAAAAGACAGATTCTCACATATTATATATATTACATGGGAAGCTGCTAAAATCATTCATGTTTGCATGTAGGCTAAGTGCACCTGATGAATCCTGATAAACATTGGCCAATTCGCTGCAAGGAGAAAGGTCACCGGCATACACCATCATCGTTACACCATCATCAACGGACTTGGAAGAAGAAGAAGAAGCAGCAGTATAGGAAGCGAGACGAGCTTTGGCAATGGCCAGATCATGTTGAAGCTCTGCCATTTTTCTCTGCAGCAAAGCTATGGCACCAATGCAGCCATAGACAGGGTCCCTAAGTCTTGCTTCTGCTTCAAAAGCCAATGAATTGACTGTGTCTTCTCGCTGCTGCGCAGGTACTTCATTTAGAATCTTGCTCACGTTGCTTGCCCCAAACACTTTGTGGACTTTGGCAAATTTCTTCGTCTCGTTCGATTGGAAATAGGGTGCAAATATACAAGTAGAACTGCATTTTCTTTTCAACAATTTGCAGGCTGCACATGAGGCGGTCGAACGATGCTCAATCCAACTCCTCATAGCCGGGCTTCCTCCACACTCCCCCACTTCTTTCTTTGTGGAGGTTAGCAATTTTCTTTTATCATAAAGTCTTCTCTTTATAAAGATATTAATTGCATTGATCAAGTTGAGGTTGGCAGGGAGTAAATGAGATTTTTTATTTTCTTCCTTCTGGAAAAGTTGGACAAGACAAGTCGAGAAAAAGAGAGTGATAATTCCATTCTCTTAGAAGTGGAATTATGGAGCATGGGTTAACATTATCTGTAAGCAAGTAATAGAAGGAGATAATCTATTGAAATGAATAAAAGAGAAATGCACTAGTGAAAAGCAAAAAGCTATAACTATTTCTTCATCAAGATGTCAAAGACTCAACAATCTAGGAGGATGGATGACAGAAACAGAGTTTTCAGTATTTTAAATTTCATAACGAAGCCAAATAGTACTAGTCTCTAATTAATATTGCTGGGTATCGATTTTTCGTAACATACCTTTTAATGCTATTGAAGAAATATCTTCACTATTCTCTGGCCCGAAAACTATATTTTGAAAAGGGGTTTTAAAGGTGGATGTCTCAAGGCCAAAAGTAAAGAACCAGAGGCAAAAAGATGCTGAAGCTTATTTTCGAGTGTCACGCTTGCTTTGCATATTTTTCTGTTAGAAAGATTGATGAAAAGAAATAATAGTCATTTCAAACAAATTATTGTGGTGGGGATTGACAAGGAAGAGAAAGCTGATGAATGCTCTTCCCAGAGCCCACTCATTAAATGCCTGTCCTTTTCATCTGAGCGGAAAACTCTAACAAAAAAAGATGGGAGTGTTCTTAAGTGTAGATGATTGATTGATTGGATGGTATAACTCAATTTTTATGCGATAAGCCTATCGTTCGGCCGACCTTGTGCCGGTCCTATATTGATTTGAATGATATTCTCTTGTTGCACGTTCGTTTCAGCTGATATTTTCTTGGATTGAACTGCAGTGCCTGGTGTGGATTGGTGCTGCTTACTGTATCTTGACTTTGGTTTGTGATCTTCCATTTCTGCTATTTTCCTTTTGATCACCACCTTTATCTGCACGCTGAATGCATTTATTTATTTGTCGGTCGGGCCCTTCTTCTTTGGGAGAGGAGAAGGGAAGGGAAGGGAAGGGAAGGGAAAGAATTTGTCAATGTTGGGTTTGCCCAAAGCTTTCTATATGAAGAGACTCGATTTGGTCTTTGTCAAAGTCCATTATTACGCAAATATATTAACCTTTTTTCTGCCCTAGTGCAGGCAGCATTTGGAGCTGCATATTTTGAATATCTGTGCAAAGACCTCTTCAATATTCTATTTTCTATACACACGAGGCATTTGACTCCGGGGGAGGAGTAAGACTTGTGCATATGAACTGGTTTTTGGTTGACAAATCTTTTCCCTTCCTCCTAACTCCCTTGGCGATTGAATTTACAGCTGAGATCTGTTGATTGACAACATACGTATGAATATTTTGTTATTTCACAGGCTGCCAACAAGTTCCCTCATGAGGAGACTCTTTTCACTGCAAATGATGTCAAAACTGTGAACTTCGATTCTTTGTTTGCGTTGTTTCTTCCTTTTATCTTTAGTTGCATTGTATTATTATTAAATTATAAATAAGATTCATTGACTTGTGTAATCCTATAATATACACTCAGAATTTTACATGTAAATGATTGTATGACTATGTCAATAAATGAAGAACAGGTTTACCTGTAATATTTAAATGAAACTTGGATTCAGCCAGTCTCCTCGTGCCCTTTCAACCCTTCAGCAAGATTTGGTCTGCAGGATGAAATTTCAAACAGCTTAATAAAAGATTATAATATCTCACTGACATATAATCCATGAAGAAGGTGACAATTCACTTTCAGAGACAGAGATAAGAGAGAGAGACCCTTTCATAAACATTCTCAAAACAAGGTTGACATTTTGAGAAATCCGTCGTTTGAACATTTGTCGAAGTTGTTGCCGGCCGCGAATGTCGATAAGAACAAGATTTCATAATCTTAAAATATTAAAGCGAAGAACAAGAAGAAAAGAATGAGTCCTAGTAAATTGGACCACTTTGGATCTTCTGATTTAAAACTACACTATGAAGCTTAACCCTGTTCGCGGTGTTCTTCAACTTGCTATAAGCGTAGACATTTTGAGTATTAAATAAGAGACAAATCTGACTTACATAACATGGCAGGAGCTTCCTCCAAGCGGCAGCAACCAAAAAGACCTCCTATTTCTCTCCATCCATTCTTTCTTCTGTCTGGAATAGCAGAACCTGCCCAAAATTCATCCCTTTAATCCATTATTTCTTTCTTAAGCTGTTGATTATATGGCAATATTCATTGAATGATCTTTCAAGTCTGCCTTTTCCCTTAGCCTTCTAAAACTCAACAAAATCTAATCTTGAGAGCAGCAAAAAGTACATGCACAGAAAATGCAAGGGCTGTAGCTGTTCGTCATTAATGGCTTCCCCGATGTTTTTGCCCATCGGATCTTTGCTAGAATCACTGATTCAACTATCAAATGATGTTGCTTCCACAGAAAAGATAATCTTCTTGCAGGTTAGAAATATCTCAATCACGAGGAGGAAAATCAAGCTTCTTTCTTTTCTGTTTGAAGAGATTCAAGAAGCAAATAGTCTGCTTCCTCTATCTTCGATTCTGTGTCTATCTGAGCTCTTTTCTGTGATTCAAAAAGTCAAGTGTCTGATCCAAGCTTGCACAGAAGGAAGCTCTCTTTGGTGCCTTCTTCAGACGGAGCCCATCTCACATGAGTTTTATGTGCTTGCAAAGGAAATGTCGAGGGCACTGGATATATTACCTCTGAGCTTGCTCAAGATAACAGCGGATATTAGAGAGCAAGTCGAGCTTCTACTGAATCAAGCAAGGCGGGTTGAGTTGTTCATTGACCCTCAAGAACTTCGAAGAAGAGAAGAGCTTCTTCAAGTAATGACCAAGAATAATGAGAAGAAAACCAGAATCAAAGAATCCCTAGATCTTGGAAAAGTGGAAGAGCTTTTTAGCAGAGCTGGCTTGAAGAGTTCGTTGGATTATGAAGGTGAAATTTCAAAACTAGAGGCTGAAGCTCTAAAGCAAGCTGGCAGAGGTGGACTCATAGTAGTATCCAATATAAGCAATCTCATTTCCCTTGTCTTATATGCCAAGTCCATGATATTCAATGATGAAGAATATCTAAAAGCAGGAGAAGACTTGAAGCAGCAATCTGAATCCTCAAATAAGACATTTGTCAAATCTGAATCCTCTAAATTCTTGATCCCGATTCCAGACGAGTACCGCTGCCCCATATCACTAGACTTGATGAAAGATCCTGTGATTATAGCATCCGGTCAGACTTATGATCGGAATTCAATCGCCAAATGGATTGACTCAGGGCACCATGTTTGTCCGAAGAGCAGTCAGAGGCTAATTCACTTGGCTCTTATACCCAATTATGCATTGAAGAGTTTGATCCAACAATGGTGCCAGGAAAACAATGTCTTATTAAGTGAATCTTCAGCATCATCAATCCCTCACTTAGAGAGAAGCAACAACAGAAGAGATCTATCTAATAATGCTGTCCATCACAATTCTGCCACAAAAGCCGCAGCTGATTCTGTTAAAATGACATCCGAATTTTTAGTGGGAAAACTTGCAACAGGATCATCAGAAATCCAAAGGCAGGCAGCATATGAGCTCCGATTACTTGCAAAAGCAGGCATGGATAATAGAAGGATCATTGCTGAGGCAGGTGCTATTCCATTTTTAGTGACATTAGTGAGTTCTAATGATCCCAGACTACAAGAAAATGCTGTCACTGCCTTGCTCAACCTTTCTATCTTCAACAAAAACAAGACTTTAATAATTGCAGCCGGGGCAATTGACAATATAGTAGATGTTTTGGAATCTGGAAAAACCATGGAAGCAAGAGAAAATGCAGCAGCCACAATTTTTAGCCTATCCAAGGTTGATGAATCTAAGGTAAGTATCGGTCAGCTACCCAGGGCAGTTTCAGGGTTGGTAAGGCTCCTGAAAGAAGGCACTTCAGCTGGAAAAAGAGATGCTGCAACTGCACTTTACAGCTTAGCACTTTATAGTGCAAACAAGGCGAGTGTTGTAGCTGCAGGAGCTGTGCCATTGCTTGTTAACTTGATTACCGATGATAGAGCAGGTATAACAGATGATGCCTTGCAAGTGCTTTCTCTCATTTTAGGCTGCTCAGAAGGCCTGGAGGAGATGCAAAAAAGTCGAGCTCTAATACCTCTTCTCATTGATCTTTTGAGATTTGGGTCTGCAAAAGGCAAAGAAAGTTCTATGACTCTTCTGATGGGGCTGTGTAAAGATAGAGCAGAGGAAGTTGCCAGGCGCTTGCTAATGAATCCTCAGAGTATTCCATCTCTGCAGAGTATAGCATCCACTGGATCTTTAAAGGCTCGAAGAAAAGCCGATGCATTACTCAGACTGCTGAATAGGTTCTGCTCTAATTCTCATAATCTCAATGGGTAACAAAATTATATCACAAAAAATAAATTTTTCATAACATCAATTTGTCTTCTTTTGTACTAGTGCCGAGATCCCTCTCGTGAACCTACAAGTAAAAATGAAATACTTCAATTTGTATAGAATTGTTAAAGTGAAACTAAAGATTAGAATATAAGACAGTAATACCATTACCTTCAGAGACTTCACTTCACTTCCATCACAAATCTGATGATTATGTCTAAGAAGCAATGTTAGGATTACAGGGCATTGACATCAGACATCCATTGATTTTAGAAATAGATCATCAAGAAATCTAGATGATAAATGACACTCTTTATTTCCTAAGCGAACTCATATTTATCTTATGACCATTAAAGATCACTACAGACAGAAAAATGATCATCACTGACAGGCAACAACAGCTTACAAATCTAAAAATTCAAGAAGGAAACAAACTAACATATCTGGATATCGCAGTACACAGATCAAGAAATTATACAAATTTGATTAGGATCGTAGGACAAGTTGAAAAACTAATGTCACACTCTCATTGATCAACTAATGTATTTTTTTTACATATAAATCACATTAGCTGCTCCAACGTAAGTAAAAAAATTGGCTGCAGCACCTATACACGATTTACAACATTAAATAAACATCAGTAATGAAAAAGATGAATGGTGATAAAGGTTGAACTTCTGTTCAACCATTAGATCGAAAATAGTTGTTATTATAAAACTGAGCTAGTTCCAGACCATCTGTGAATCATGATTCACATAAGGTGGCAATGCCTGCACTAGATCCATCTATGACCTATAATTCAGCATATTCCAGGTCAATATGAGCACCATTTGTTTTGTAGTTCCACCGCCAGCTTCCACAATCCATCCTATCCAGCTCAATAGGGTCTAACTGAACTACTAAACCTGAAAGGCAGATAAAATATGAGAGAGAGAGAGGAGCAGAGAGCATGAAAAGTTTTATAAAGTGCATCAAAATTTACAATTTTTTTGCTGCCATATATAGTCCGTGTACAAGAAGTAATGAGTAAATTAGCACGAAACTAAATGACTTCTGAGAACGCTTAAAATCTACCCATCAAAGGAGATTCTAAAACATTGTCAGCATCTAACAGCTTATCTGTCTTCAAAGGAAAGAAACAGAAACATAGGGAAAGGAAAGAAACCTTGACTTCCTGATGTAATCTTCATTTTGTGGCCATCTGGAACTTCAAAAACATGATTTCCCTGCATTAACAAAAAAGGTTAAGAAGTTTGTCAGATTTTTTGCTTATCACACAAGAACTTGAACCTGTACAACAACGTCAATGGCTTCAAATTCAGCATTCCCATGCAAAATAATCTTAAATGACTCAAATCGCTGCACATCATGTTTCCAGTAAGTATTGACCCCAGAATTCCAGTCAATTCCCTCATTCACTATCTTGACATTTTGTAATTTACATCTTGAACACCTAACAGCATAAGCATGCACAAATTTAGATACTAAAATTAATTTAAAATTCATCAGAGTGAGAATTCAGGATAACGGCGGTACCTGTGTCCGTAGCGGAGGATAAGTTCACCATTCTCATCATCCCATTGGGAGCCCATTATATTTTCGGCCAATATGATTAGGCTCCCATTGAGCTGACATTTGAGTAACTAGAGTTAAATTCATGATAACAACAGTGCTTGTGTAAGAGCACTAGTTTATAACAATTGACTTCCATTACCTGAACATTTCTCCAGAAGAACTCAGCCACCTCCACTTGCAATTCAGACCCCATTGAAATTGAGCCTCCATAAAACTGAAAGGGAAGGAGCTTTAACAAATACTTATTTACTTAAAACTAAGGGGGTTCTCCACCAATCAACTATTTCACAATTATCACTGTTATCAAACAAGAAATCACATAACTTATGGACATTGCAAACAAATGGTTAATTCATTGCCATCAAAGATGGGGCATTTCATTGAGCTAGAGTTTATTTTCTATGAGAGAGCAGTGTGATGGCGTAAGGGAGCTCACACTCACCAACCATGCAAATTGCAAACCTTCCTCAACAGCTAAATATCGTTAGTTTACCTTCTGTTTGGTAATCTCCCAAAGTGGGCCAAGAGAAGGATGCAGGAGGATGAGAAATGGAGGTTCAGAATCAATGTATTTGTCATTAGCTTCAATCTGGGGAATCATCAGACAGAAATCACTACATACAAATGTAGCTGGAAAAGAGAATTCACACGAACTCCAAGCAAGAAATGTAAAGAAGCCTTAATAAGAAAAATATGATGTTGAATAAAACAAATGGCATTTTGGGAAATATACCTCAGGCAGTTCGATATTACATCGGAAAAGAAGATCACGGGCATTTCTTAAAATGTCCAGAAATGAACCATCTGGTGTCTGCACAGGAAGTTTACACTTCAGATATCAAACTGCTAGGTTCCATTACAAATTTTGCAGAAAACTAATCAATGTTCATTTTGTCCTCTACTCTCCAAATCATTAAAACTTTGGCGCCTCAAATCAGACATTCTTTAAAAGGGTGAAAGTAAACATAACTATGAAAAAACATTGACTACAAAATACAAGAGAAAAACTATTACCTGGTGCAAAGACTTGTCTTCTTGCTTCCTTTTCCTCTTAGCAGAAGAAGTAACCCGCTTTCGCTCATTATAGACAATGTATGTATCCAGCTTGTCTGCCAATAGATGCAGCAATCATAACTTATTATTAAAAAGCAAAGAGGTAGTGGAACACAGAAAATAACGTCACTAACTTTAACCATTACAAATGGCACTAGATACCTTCTATGGCATTGTAACATCGAGATGCACTTGTATTGTAGAAGTTATCTGCAATTTTTTGCATGGTACATTCCAGCCTGCCACCACAAACGCTGACAGTCCAAACAAATTGGTCAGTGTGGCTTAGACCATTATCAGTGGGTACAAAGACAGGAATATTATGATTCTTTGAATTTTTTTTAATTATCCAGGCATATAAGAAGATTATTGTTGTCGTCATCTGAACTCATTATACGATGAAGCTCAACACCTTATGACATTTGGTAGAGTATGCTCTTATAAACACCAAAGTAACAACTTACAGAAAACAGTCAGAGATTTTAAACAAACATTAAATCTAACATATGAAGGACATTCATTAAAAAAAAAGATACTAATTCTAAATCTTTTTGCTATTGCATCCCAATTTATATATGCATAAGATTAGTTGAATTATGAGAGAATATGAAGCATGCTCTATCAGGAGCAGTAGAATGATGTAGTAGGTAGAACGCAAATAGGTGTACTGTCCTTTGTCAGTCCAGATGCATAAGATACTAGACGGCTGACAATCCTCTAAAAACCTTTGAAAAGAAAGAAGTTAAATTTGTAGATCTTTGTGGATAAGGTTTTATACCTCTGCTGTTGTCCAAAATGGTCAAGATACGCAACGGGCTTCTTTAAGTTTAGCACCATTCCAGGTAAACTATTGTCATTATTCATTGATGCGACCAACTCAACAGAAGGCAAATCTACATATAAGATGTTTGTATTGGCCGGTAACTCTGCCTGCAGACTTGAACATATGGATTAAGGTTAACTGAGAAAATTTTGTGGTTATAATGACTAGAACATGAAACTAAAACATATAAATAAGACAATTTCAGAGGCAAAAATTGAAAAGGTTATCAATTGATAAGTATCAAAGTCGCAAAAATAACAGAGAAGATACTTTATGCAAAGGTAGGAGATTCTGAATTACAACTATAGATGCCACTTTATCTGGCATAACCAACTTTTTAATGGGAATCTAAGAATTGAGACAATCTCCAACCAAACTTCCAGTCACCAAGTTAAATTAAGAAGAATATGCAGACTGAATTATGTAATCAGTTCAATGACTCTGGACAAATAAATTTTGTACCTGTTTGGTGAAGGAGGTCCATTACTGATTCCAAAATTCTCAAACTCAGTGTACTCAATGCATGACAACCCATAGGCCCATCTCCCATCGCAAATCTTCCTCTCAACTAGGACATTTACTCCTTCTGTAGCTCCTAAGTTGCGCTTGCATGATGCAAATCCCAGTTTCTGTTACAAGTCATGAACTTGATATAACAATAAAAAGAGAAGGCACTTGACTTTATTGGGTTTATGTGTGTATCTTGAAAATGCTGAAGTAATAGCGTATGACTGAAAATACACACAGCTACCATCCAACAAACAATGTTCCAAAGACAAAAGAAACAGTTCAAACACTATGACAACATAGGTGGTGTTCATGCGAAGATGTTAGCACAAGTAAGTTTAATGATTGATTAATAATACTATGTGTGCAAGTATTAGTCACATAGTATGTGAGAACCACTGATTTTCAGATATGTCCACCAAATCTATATATCAAAAATGTCCATCACAAGCTTAAATTAGGTGTTTTTAACTTCAAATAGTTAGCCTAACATGAAAAGCTGCCAAGTTAATAAGCTCCATCATGTTTATTTTGTTATACGGTGTGCAGCAAAATGAGATGAGTAGCCCTGTGAGGTTTCATGATGGATGTTTTTGTTTTCTTTTCCTTTAATATATTTTGATCTTTCCTGATATCCACATCTAAAGACATGCACCAAAACTAAATTCTAAATATATTCAATCGCTCCTGGTCAGCATTTCAGTAGGTGTTCATTACAATATAAATATGAGCTTACCTTTTTGTTATGTAAACCAATTCCAGCCAGTGCCAAAATGGTCAAGTCCGTAGCTGCAACAACATTACTACAGGGTCATCAGTATCTACTTGTCTCATCCAAAATCTACCATATATGTAATGAAATAATGAGAACAGATTTTTAATGCTATCACAATGACCAACCTGATTTGCCGGATGGTAGCCCCTTTTCTTCCATGAGCATAAAACCATTTGAAGATGCCCTTGTCATGTGCAAGTTTCCATATAACCCCATGGCCACTGGGCTTGCATACAGGAGAAAATGGTTTTGCGACTAACCAAGATCCATCCTCTGCACTGACAGCTGGAACGAGAGGCTGGAAGTTCATATTTAAAACACAGATTAATAATGACACTTTACTAAAAAAATGATACCATAAATTATTTAGTTTTTCCATATAGAAAACCTGCTCAAAAAGTTTGAAACTTGATCGACCTCTTCCAAACCATCCAAGTTTTTCACAAAGAGAAGTTATCCGTTGATGGTTGTTCTTAGCAGAACTTGTCATGATCGCAACAGGAGTGATACATTGTTTCCCATATATCTTGTGGTATAAGAATTCTCTAGCCTTGGACATAAAACAGAATATCATTAGATGCATGCCATCCAGTCATCTCTATTTGAATTTACGAATCTATCTCACTGTTCTTGTCACCAAATACATAAACAAACCTTTCAAAGTCTGTTGAACAGTGATCTTATACCTGAAGATCCCTTATAAGACCTTCCAATAAAGTCCGTCCACAATAAGGAAGCATTGCAGCAGGAAGACATTCACCTGTGTCAGGATCAACCAAACTAAGCCTGTCTGCTGCACCTCCCAGGGGATATATTTCAGCTAAGTCTGGCAAACCCTAAAAGATAACAAAAAAAATCTTACAGATAAAGCATTATACTGTTTTTCTCATGTTACTGTGATAGAGCAAACAAAAAAAAAATCTGACTTACTGACCTCAATTCCCCATAAAGCAGCTTGACATGCATATTCTGTATTTTCAGAAAGATCAATCCCACTTGGTGCATGAATTTCCATTATTTGAGACTCTATTAAATCATATCTTGGATCAGACCAGCACTTTGACTGCCTTTCAGACACGGATGACATAAGAAGCTCCAACAATGTTATTTGATATCTGCCATTCAATACCAATAAATTTAAATATTGCCATTTTTTGATATATTTCGTTAGTTGTATCTAGTTGAATGCATTTTCAATTGCAATTGCCCACATGCAAAAACTCTTAAAGCTTAACACACTCCCTGTAGTAAGCACTCTGGTCGTTCCGTTACTCTTACACCATAGAAGTGACCTATTCTAAAGTTAAAAGTTTTATATCATTGCCACATTCAATTATACACATTATCAGAAAAAAAAATTGTCCAGGTAACTAGTAGTTCGTACAAAAAAGTATCTAACGAAACTAAGATTTGAGCCTTAATTCTCAAATAAGGTAAGAGATACCTTCCATGAAAATAAATCAATCTTCTTTAATAATTCACTGTCATAAAAGTTCCAAATGAATATGTCTGATGGAATTTGATGGTAACAAACAGTGTTGGTCAAAAAACCAGAACCACGTTCAAGCATTCAACACAGACACAACAAATTGATCCACACACCCAGAAATAAATAAATCCAATGTATGACTTTATGTTACTCAGATTGCTTAAACTAATAACATTCACGCACTTCTATCAGTTCGAATGTCAAATAAACTAATAGTTGATCAAACCTTAAATAAAGAAATGATATTAAGAAATAGGGAGACGAGAATTCACCCAATAATACCACCAATGCAGTCGTAAAACATTTCGATCTCTCCCAAACTTTTCAAGAGCTTCCTCAAGTCACTAGCTTCTTCATCCTCCAAAGGCATATCAATCTTCTTCCCGAATCTCTCACCAGACCCAGTGTTACCATTTACATCAAATTTCTCTATCATTTCCGCCAGAGAATAAAGCGCGGTCTTTAAGGAACCCCTCAATGACTCAAATTCACTGTTCACAGGGGCTGTATTAAAGCCAAGAACATGCTCTTGCCCCGCCGCAACCAAACACTTGAGAAGAAAAACTTCGTAAAATTTCAAATTTAGCGAATTGAAGACCATGGCGATCCCAGTCTGTCGAAAATTGAAGAACTTTTTCACTCTAGGATCCTCATCAACAACCGCTATCTTTTCCTTGAGGTTCTTGCAGCCAGACAGCTTCGAGCGGAGGTTCCTAAGCCGCACAGTTTCCTGCTCAAAATCAAAGTCCGGAGCTGGTGGAGCATACTCTACGAGAGCTGTAGATACAGGCGTTAAACGACAACGCCAAGAAGAAGAAGAAGGGGTAGAAGTAGAAGTAGAAGAAGAGGAAGAAAGAGAGGAAGAGAGAGAAAAGAGAGGTTTAGTGAGGCGGATAGAAAAAGGGGAAGGTTGGGAGACGAAAGAAAAAAGCAACCGGTGGTTTTGGAGCTGGTTAAGCAGAGGCGGGGTCTGCGTCATTGTTCACAAGAACTCACAGCCAGAACCAGAGAAAGGTCCTCATTACAATCAAATTTAAACTGAAAAAACGTACTTTGATGTTAGAAGTCGGACGTTATGCATTATGCCCAAAGCATATACCATATGCCGAAGCGCGCGAGAGAGGGAGAGATCTGCCTCATCTTCTTCTTGCTTCTCCTTCGCGGGGATTGGTTGGCTTTGTTACCCGAATCCCCACCTTTTTGGATTTTACCCGCTCCCGTACGCAGAGAGTAATTACACATCTTGCCATGGCGATATGTCGCTTTGATTATCACATCCGATAAGTCGGACTTCGGAGTTTTGACTCGAATCATTTTATAATGGAAACACTTGATGCTACATTTCAGGAAATTAATCATTACAAAATCACCATTGGTTTGTGCGTGACATTAATTATTTCTAATTTCAAAATTCAATTAGTAGTAGTATTACGCTTCACTTCACTTCACTTCACTATTTCTCCATAAACCACTTGCCACTTGGTTAGCCGAGAAAGAAGCCTTCGTCAGTGGCGTTTTAGTCTTACATAAACATAAAGTAGTGTTGTATTAGTCGCTTTGCCAAAATTCATTTCTCAATGAACAGACCTCAGCAAATGGCATTAATCTCCTTAAAGACCAATCACCAACGCCCTAGTGCCAAAAAAAATGTTTAAAAAACAAGGGCTAGGATATGTAATTGAGAGGGGGTCACATTGAGGGAGGGCATCAAATTTGAATCATAAATAAGACTTAAATTAGTTCCTATGCCTCCCTTTATTTTCCTCAAACCATGCTTCCATAAATGTTATGAAACTTAAAACACTTCATTTCCGTCTAATCTGTGATTCCCAGGGAGGCAGCAGAGCTGTAAAATAGCTGAAAATGGTGCAACTTTAAAGCAGCAAACCCGAGACTGAAATTTCCCACCTATGATGGAGCCGAGATGCTAAACCGAAAGCCTGTCTTGCCCCGATCATGCTCCTGTTGCCTCAGAATGTAATAGTAGTTGCCCTAACAATAAAAACCAAGTTAAACTGACCAGAAAGTAGCAAAAGATTAAGTATCACTTTTCTATTTAGCTTTCTTTGTATGCATGAAACGGTGATGAAAGATAGATTACAAGCATTCAGGTAAAACACTAAATCTCCTGATAATTTCTTCCTTACAAAACTGATCAAAACACTGAAGAAAAAGAACAAATGAATCTTGAAAGATAACTGACCTCAAGACGGAACATTTTGGTTGGGATTACAATCCCAATTCCTACAGAGCTGCGGAAAGTTTGCAAGAACTTCTCACAAGAGAAGGTCCGAAACTCATTCTCTGTCAACTTGGCAACGTTCCCTGCACCTGCAAAAAGGTGACCATGAACACCATGTTCTCTTAACCAGCTTATTGGAAGGTCAAATGAAAGATCAGCAAAAGCAGTGACTGCAAGATCCCCTCCAACAAAATCTCTTCCAGACACATCGGTTTGTTCATCATTATTTTTATCTTTGACTTGTCTTCTAGGCTCAGTAGGTCCAATCCCTCTTGTTTTGAAACCCCACACAGTTGCTGGGCCTCCAATAGTGCAAACAGGAGAGAAGTCACCACCCAAGAAAAACCTTTCTGGCAGGGATGAGGATTTGTTCAAGAATCCCCCTCCCCATGGGAAGACAACACCACTAGAGATTCCAAAATTTAGGGCGGCATGATCATATCCAAAAGGAATAGCATAACGAAGATCAAGCTCCTGCGAAAATAGAGAAAGTAAACCCACAACTGACTCAGATTCTAACATTCGTAGCAGATTCAACATATTTTGCAGATTTAACAGTGATACAATATTCACCTAAATGAGTAAATTATTTAATGGACACGTTCAACTCTCAAATTTCAACTTCTTTTTCCTTCCTCGCCAAATTTGAAAGAAATTGAAATCACAAGGCAAAATTCAAGCACAAGCAAACCAAGGAGAACGAACAATTGACCAGATTATCACTTCTCAGCATCATAAGCTATGCCACGAAACTAATAAGACATGCTCTACTGCATTATCTTCTACACAACACCCATGCACATTCTTTTATAAAGACTCCTTGTTTTGCAAGAGCTGGTTAGTGTCTCATTTTCAACTCCCCAATTTGCATACAAAGAAAGTGGATAGAAAAACCAAATGCAAATCTTATATGATTATTTAGGTTAAGCATGTTCCTTAAATTTAACTCAAGCTTCAAGCACTTTATTTTCTATCAATAATGAAATGGAAATTTGACCAAAATTTTTTGTTAGTTTAGAGCCTATAAAGCAAGTGAAGTGGATGAGGTACCAGTATTACTAAAAAAAAGACCAAACAATCTAACAAGTATGTTATTTCTTTTATATAAACTAAATCAGTAGCACATAATTGAATCGATTAACATTAATGATTGAAAATATTCCCCTCACCTCGTAAAGCACATAATAAAAGGTAAAAGTAGTAGAGTTCCATAAGTAAAAGAAAATTCAGCAAACCTGGCGCAAAAATCGCAAACTTCGATTATCAGGTGCAAGGCCCCCAATCTGGCTGGTAGAAACAAAAGCATATCCTCTAGTTGGCCGCACAGGTGAATTTCTCCTGTCAATTTTGAAAGTATACTTTAGACTTGAAAGTAAACCATGTCCAAGTTGCCTCCTTATTGACTTGGACGCCATTTGTGATGGATCAGTTAAAGTACGCCATCCAAGATTGTATGCCAGATCATGATTCCTTGTTGAATATAAGCCAAGGGAAAGGCCTAGAGATCGCTCTTTGTATGAAGAGAACTCCAACCAGTCCTGGGAAAGCAAGGATACTCGGGCAACCACTGGAGTCACCAATCTCATTAACCTTGGCAAGTATACACCTGCACTTACCTCAGATGTTTGGTTTGGTCCGTATGCCAAAGAACCATCCCATATATCTCCATATCCAAGCCAATTTTTATACTTGAGAGAACCTTCAAATGTCCAAGATCTAGCCTACAAAAGCATGTATAAATTCAAATCCAAATAAAGTATATGTGTGTCTACATTAAAATCTCATAAACTCTCACCAACTATGACAAGATATTGATAGCTTTCACTCAGAAAGAAATTAACCGTAAACTTAACATGAATATATCCAATTCTAGAGGCTTTTAATTGCAACGAGAGAGAAATGACTAATTAAGCATTCCTAAACCACGTTCCGATATGTCCGAACCAAAACGAAGTTAAAACAACGACAGATGAATCGGCCTAACGAAATACGCATGTTTATGATTGAACTCAGAAGTAAATTAAGTGGGAAAACGTAACCTCGTTTCAAACAAATAATCTACTTATATGCACAATAAATCGCACCGCGGGTTTTGTGTAAGCACCACATTCGCCCGAGAGGGGACTGCTGCTCTCCACGACCTCAACGATGACATTAGCAGTGTTAGGAAGCTCAGGGGGGCCCGAATCGAGAGTGATCCGAACGGAATCAAAGATATCGAGCCTCTGAAGCCTGGCATTTGCAATGCTCGCGGCCTCGAGAAGTTCTTGCATGGTCGTAGCCTTTTTAATCATCTCCATTTCAGCCTCAATCAGCGATTCCTTAGTCTTCGTGTTCCCCTTAATCAAAACGTCGTGCACTCGAAGTTTGACCTTCTCCTTCCTCATTCGCTCGATCAAATTACTTAGCCGGGTCTGGTGCGCTCGCAGTTGCGATTCTTCAGAAAGAGGCTTCCTATGAAGCGGTTCTTCATCGTCTTCGTCTTCCTCTTCGCTATCCTCGTCATCTTCTTCTATTTCTTCTTCGTCATTTTCCACTTCTCCGTCGTCTTTGTCGATGATGGAGGGCTCTCCACCCCTTTGGTCCTTATTAGGGCTATGTGGGAGTGAATTTTCCCTTTCTTCCTCCGTGTTCGCCATTAAGAGAGACACAAATCAAGAGCAAACTAAGAACAACCAAGCGGCGGAGTATCAGATGGTGCGACTGGAAGAACTACCCGCCTCTGCAACTCCTTTCATCTTTCTTTGGTTTCTTTGCAAAGGTGTGCTCATACATTTAATATTTACTAACTCAATCAAAATTATTATCCAATTCTCATTTATGCCTCTTAACTATTCTGTTTTACCGTTTCCATGGGGTCAAAATCACGTAATAACCATTCAGCCCCAAGCCTAAATTGTACAATTTTTAATTATTTGGAGAGATTTCTTGCCAGTCCGACCCACTTCATTAGGGTATAATACACATACGAGTTAAGTTTGATGCAAATTTGCCAATGTAATCACGTCATCACGAACTTCAATGAACAAAAATTCAAAAGATGTAGACCACAAACCAGCAGACAGACTAAACCAGGCATCTCCTGCCTCACTACTACGAAGACATTAATGTCTCTCCATAATTACAACTTCTATGACTTGTACCATCTTCTATTGTCACTGTCCCTCAACAGACATGATCTCCAGCTCTGCCCACCAAAGAGGAGAAAGCTTTGGGGCTGCCTGATCAGGTGAAATTCTGGTTATTGACCTCAATTTCGCACTCACTTCTCCCATTGATGGTCTCTGTTTCGGCTCCGAATTCACACACCACTTTATCACTTCGCCAATCTGCTCCAGCTGATCCATTTCAAAATAAACTAGAATTGGATCGACCATTTCTATGAGGGGTTTTTGGCCTCTCAGGAACGCCTTTATCTCGTCTTCGAGCAAGTAAGTGTTCACTGAGTTGAGGATTCTGCCTGTCATTATTTCAAATAATATCAACCCAAAGCTATATACGTTGCTCTCTAGTCCTTCTGTTGATGCATGTACATGGTTTATGCCAATAGATGACCAGCCTGATGAAGGGGTCTCATCGGAGAAGGTGAACTCTGAGATCTTTGCAGCATAATCCTCGGTGAGGTTTACAGACAACGAGGTCAGGTTATTGTGTACTAATGGCGGATTTAGATGGTGCATATGCTCAAGGCAGTAAGCCATGCCCATTACTATTCTCACCCTCGATCCCCAGTCCAATTGTTCGGCTTCTCGTACTGCACCCAAAAAAAACCCAAACATATGAACAGTGGTATAAAATTCAACTCAATGAGTTTGAATTATTGTTGAGATCACAGTGAACAATGGCAATATCATGTAACTCACCGTGCAAGTGCTCAAAAAGAGTTCCATTCGGAGCATATTCAAAGACCAACATCCTTGTAAATGGCTCCTCTTCTTCGCAATACCCAAGAAAGCTTATGAAATTCTTGTGGTTTGCTTTAGACAGTGTGTCAATCTAAACAACCATAAAGGATATTAGTAGAAATCCAAAGAGTACAGTTTTATGTAATTTTTTTGGTACCTTCTTCCTTAAACGCGCCTCCAATTTCCTTGACCAGTCCTCGGAAGACTTAACTGCAACAGAAGCCACGGCAATTTCAACGCCACTGGATAATGTCCCTTTGTACAGGGTACCAATTGGTGCAGAACCAATGACATTGCAGAAATTTTCGCAAGCAGCCTCGAGCTCTGATCTCTTCAGCTTTGGTACACCTGCAAGGCAGATCGCCCATCTATTACTCATGCTCTCAGATGTTTCTAAGAACACTAACAGTATTAAACTAGAAAACAATGAATTTTTCTCATGTGTATTACTTGATAAGATTTGCATGAGCAGTTTGATACTTAGTTATGGCTTGAGATAGAAAATAAATGGAAGAACGAAAAGAAGAGAAGAATTACCAACGACAAACACTCTCTGCAGCTGTCCACTTAGACCCGTGGCCCATGGCACGACCCTAGTTAGCTTGTTGGTTTTCCAAAGATAAAGGCCGAGGGCAAAAAGTAGCAAAAATATTATGGGCACGATGATAGCAGCCATAATTCCAGGATGAAGTTTCTTTGAATCATTGCTTTTAGTGGGCAGTTTGGCTATTTCCGTCTGAGGAGGAGAAGAAGCAGGAGCAGAAACGAGAGGCGGAGGAGAAGGCAAAGAATTTGAACCTTGATCTGAAGTGTTAGGTGTAGAAGTACGAGCGTAAGAAGGATCTGATGGTGTTTGAGGAGGTGAAAGATTTGGAGAAGATGGTGGAGGGGGGTGTGTTGTGGGTGGAGCCAATTCAGTCTCTTTCTGGAGCAGTCTTCTGTGGTGACCAGCTCTGGCAACATTTCTAAGAAAGAAGGAATTACAATAAGAAACAAGAGTGAACGTATAGAGGAATTCTTGATGTCTCTTAATTAATAATTACCAAATGAACAGCCTTATCACAAAAGAGATCATATCAACTCTTATCCCAAAACAACCAAATCCGAAAGATAATCTTTGATTTTGATTTGCCAAATCCACTAATAAAACTTTATAACAATGAAATACCTTGAAAGGGATCTTTCACTGCATGATAATCGTCGAGATATAGTGGATAGTTGATTCTCGTCTACGTGGGATTCTGAAAGCAGTTGAAGCTCATGAAGTTCAGGAGACAAGCTACCCAGAAAACCATTGTTGTCCAGTAAGCTGCAACATTGACAGAAATATCATATCCACTAGAGAAACAGAACAAAATATGGAAAACCCCATTATTTTTTCAATGCGAACGTACAGGATTGCAAGGGATGGATTTGTGCAAAGATCATCCGGAATTGATTCATTAAAGTTGTTGAATCGCAGATCCAAAAACTCCAACTCTCTCAGATTTCCAAGCCCTTGAGGAAGTCTTCCATTGAAAGAGTTGTTTCTCAAGATACTGCAGAACGAGGCAACAAAGAGTTATAAAAAGAAAGATTGAAGCTTTTCTTCCTTCCATAGCTTGAGGTTGAAGAACTAGAAAATATAAGTTGAACAAATTATTAAATAGCCGAAAATTTCTTACATAGCCTTCAATTGGACTAGATTTCCAAGGTCAGATCCCAGAGTTCCTTCAATGCAAAGATCTTTCAAATTCCTGCAAATCATTCTCATCAGAAAGTGTGTTCGAGTTTGTAAATGAAGCTAACAATGATTGCTCTCAAACTAGGAAAGCAGAATCAAAATGATCACGGAAATTTCAGAACTTTGAAGGTTAGAGAAGGGGAGAGAGCATCATCAATGATGATGTTATTGGAAGCTAAATCAAAGAAATAAGCACTCACAAAACGATGACCTTTCCGTCCTTGCACTCGACGCCAAACCAGGAGCACGGACCATCTTCTTCAAGATCATCAGCCCAATTTTTCAAAGCACCAAATGGATCACTCACCACTCTCTCCTTTAACTTCAACAGGGCCAAACCTAAAATTCAAATACCATTGTCTCGCCATTCAACATTCCTTCCACCCAAACAATGAAAACCAAAAAAAAACGAAACAAAAGAGATCAAAGAAAAATCTCATACCCTCATCATTCAGAGAAGAGCAAAAACTGGAACTCTGGAACAAGAAACTAATGAATATCCATCCAAACACGCCGCCCAAACGGGTCCTGAACCGATTCTGTTTCCGACTCTCGTTCTTGTCCATTACGATCACCGCTATCCCAACCGCGAACTAAGTAAAACCTGGAGAGAGCAAGCCCTGAAAACTATCAAAGATAACAAAAGTCAGCATCCCTCAATGAGAAAAATCAACAACCATGGTCGCATACATTCGAGGAATTTCAACAAACACGTTTGAAAACTCATCAAACAAATAGCATAAATGGAGTGGAAAGGAACGAGTCCAACAACAACAGCTTCCCGCGCGGCTCTACAAACGACGATTGTCGTGATAAGCCGGGTTTGGACGTTATGCTATTGGTTAAGTTTGAAGCTTGAAGCTTGCCAATTGTCCACAGGACTTTTCTTGTGGACATAGCCAAAGATTGACTTTGTGCCAACAGCTCCATTGATGGATACAGACGTTGACCCAAGATTTAAAAAAATACACGCTTGCGTACAAAACATCAGGAAACTAAGAATTTAATTTAGAATTCCAAATGGCGCTTGACTTGGCTATCTTCGATGATTTGCATTTGACATACTTGTAATCTCTAAGCTCTGGCCTTTGGGTAGATTCCTTCGAATACAATATTATCAACACGCCATTTTTGACTTTATGTTAAAACCGTTTAAAATTAAATCTAAAAAATTAAAAATATCATTAAAAACTCTTAAGACACTAAATTCAAACTACTAATATAAATCAAAACATTCAAATAAATTAAAGGAAAAAAAGTAATAAACTCAGTCAACATCCCGAGAGCCTAAAAGTAGTTGGACCTGAAGGGTTCAAAATTTCTTCGCTGTAAAATTGGAAGAGAAATTTTGCGGGAATCAGGGTAAATTCGTGCAAGTTGGAGTAGTTTCGAAGGGTTTTGGTTCGTACCGGACTTTGATTATCTCGACATTGTCGAGCTTCCCTTCTATTAATCTCTCGGAGTTCATAGTAGCAGCCATCCTTCCCCACCGGAAAAGGCATAAAAATAACGGAAAAACAGTAATCTCAATTTCAAAGAATGAGCAGACAAATTGCAGAATCCTCAGTATTACACATGTGAATAATGATATTGACATTTCGTTGGAGATGAATGATTTGAAGAAGCCGATAGACAGTTAAGCAGAACAAAGTAATAGAAGAAACCATATTTGCTCGAGAGGGGACTTTCCGAGAAAGAAGCTGCTGCGAGTAGAACATTTGATCGTCGCGGCGTGAAAAGGAAAAAGACAGAGACAAGGAGAAATACCAAATCACAACTTCCTGAAAACTGGAAAGATTTAAAAGGAGAAAGAAAACTGAGAAGGAGGGGGTGAAGTTGCAATGCGAAAATAGGAATCAGGAGCTCACACAAGCTTTGGCGGTTTTGATTGTTGACATTGAATTGTCCATTTTCAGAGCGAGGATTGCAGGAATATGTGATCACCAACAATGAGTGCTTCTGCTAATGTATAATATGCAAAGCTGACCTCCAATGTGAATCCTCCAATATGCAAAACTATATATGAATCCCCGTATTTCTGCAGCAGACTCGTATATGACTTATTTTCAGTAGCGAAAAACAAGTTCTATTACAATAATTTATTTTCATCAACTAGTATTTTCCACAGTGAAAAATGTATTTTCTACTACGGATATTTACCTTCCGCTGCAAAATCATAGTTTTTTCAGCACAATCTCAACCTGAAGTATAATTTTATATCAGTCAATATATTGAAATATATTATTCTAAATACAATAATCGAATGATTTTTAATATCAATTTTGTATCTATCTATTGCCGACTCAGTTCTGAAGATTGGTGAATAAATACAATCTAATATATGTTGGAAATTGATCAATTAATATACTGGTAGTGCATAAGTTTGAGTTAGAGGTTGTGTTTCAGGTTAAAGTTGTGCTTCACCTTCAGGTTGTGTTGAGGAAATTAAAATTTCACGATGAAATATAAGTATCTGTTGCGAAAAATATATTTTTTCACTGCAGATATATTTGTAGATTAGTTTTAAAAAATTAAATTTTTAACGAAAAGCGTGACTGCAAGATTTATGTAATTCATTTATTATAGTTCAAGATTTTACTTATTTACAAAATTATTTTAAGATTTGTTTAGTTAATTTTCTTATAGCATCTGTAGATTGCATTCGACATGTCGTCTTATAGATGATTGTGGACTGGGTTTGATCGTGGGCTGGAATGGAAGCCCCGTACAAGATGAAACTTTCAACTGAATGGCCACCGTACATAACAAACCCGTTCATTAGGGTTTTGATTCAGGAATTTCATACTAGAGTGGAGCCGCGCACCTTTTCTGCTTCGCAGTACATCGAGAGCGTCTAACCTTCGCTCAGCAGCTGAGTCCTCGCCAATTCCTGATCTCGTGAATCACTATGGTATTTACTTCCTCATGTTTTTTCCGTAGTTTGGTTTTCTCGTCTTGCTCATTATATGTTTATATTCTCCTCTTTAAGCATGCTCTGTGAATCTTGCGATATATGCTCTGGACTTTTTGTAGTTTTATTAGTAATTAAAGTAATTCACTAGCTATTATTATTTTCAAATATGTTCATCTCATGTGCTTCACTTGAGTTTTCAACGAGCGCGGAAGAGAAGTTCTCGTTTTTCTCGTTGCTCTGATATATGCTCGACTTAATAGCATTCACTTATTTTCCTGGGAGATTTAATGTTCTTCTATGTCATTTGTTGTAGAAAATGTTGCGGGTTTGGCTATACGTGGCTGGTTTCTTTTTTGTTGCTTGAATTAAATGGTTGTTTGTTTGACAGGCTAGAGGATTGAAGAAGCATTTGAAGAGGCTCAATGCCCCAAAGCATTGGATGCTTGATAAACTTGGCGGTGCATTTGTTAGTCAAATTTAACTCTTTGATTTTCCTTTATATTTATTTATTTTTGGATCTAGTTTTCAGTCAATGCTTCTTTCTCAGGCTCCTAAGCCTTCATCGGGGCCTCACAAATCTAGGGAATGTTTGCCTCTGATCCTTATCTTGCGAAACCGTCTGAAATATGCTCTCACAAACCAAGAGGTCACTGCAATTTTGATGCAACGACATGTTTTGGTTGATGGAAAGGTCAGGACTGATAAAACATATCCTTCAGGTTTCATGGGTATGCTCATCTCGACGATCTTTCTTAAAATTTGTGCTGCTTTGATTTGATTCTTTTTTTAAAATAAGCATTTATAAATGTGATATAGTTGGTAAATGTAGTTTCATAATTACATTTACTTTTTGATTCTGTAATGAAGCTGTGTTTTTCCATGTCTATTCTTGTATTCATTTACTGGGGAAATTTTCACTTTTGTACTGAATTTTCTTGAGTTAAATTATATAGTTCGACGGTAACAGGCTGATTTATACTGTTTTGTGATGTTGTCTTACAGATGTTGTGTCGATCCCCAAAACAAATGAAAACTTCCGTCTTCTTTATGACACCAAGGGTCGGTTCCGTCTCCACTCTGTCAGGGATGATGAAGCTAAGGTCATTTATCAGCTCCTAAAAATTGGTTTTAATCTCTCACACGGTTGTTGATTTGTGATTATATGGCTAAATTATGAAGGAAGCTAGTGAATCTCTTTTCCTGTAATTTCTCCATTAACAACTTGTAGATGTATACCTTTTGGTGCAGTTTAAGCTTTGCAAGGTGCGGTCTGTTCAATTTGGACAAAAAGGCATCCCATATCTGAACACCTATGATGGACGAACAATTCGCTATCCCGACCCTCTAATCAAGGCTAACGACACTATCAAGCTTGACCTCGAGTCAAACAAGATTGCTGATTTCATCAAGTTTGACGTAGGAAATATAGTGATGGTGACAGGAGGAAGAAACAGGGGCAGAGTTGGAGTAATTAAGAACCGGGAAAAGCACAAGGGAACCTTTGAGACTGTCCACATCCAGGATGCCACTGGTCATGAGTTTGCAACTCGTTTGGGCAATGTCTTTAATATTGGCAAAGGCTCAAAACCATGGGTTTCTCTTCCAAAGGGCAAGGGTATTAAGCTCTCCATCATAGAAGAAGCAAGGAAGAGGCTGGCAGCCCAAGCACCAGCTACCGCCTAAAAGTGACGTTGGAGAAGACGTTTAGTTTGTAATTTTGAGTTATTTAGGACTGGATTTTTCGTTCTAAAATTTGTTTGGTTTTGTTGTCGATTTTGTTCTTGGATGTTGAATGGATTGCTTTATTTTATTTTTAATGAACTAATGCTCTCCTTCATTTGAATTCTTAGATGCAGTCTTTAGATTTGACGTGAGCTATTAAATCGCTTACGCCTGAATCATGTAAAATATAATAACATTAAATAAACTTTTATATATTTTTTTACATATTTATTTATTTATATTATAAATTTATAAACAATCAAAATAATAAATTATTTGTACGAATTATCAATGTATAAATGTTGTAGTAAGTGTAAATGCAACGTTACTTAATGATATACCTATTTCTAGTCTAAACGAAAAAATGCACCATTAATTTTTGCAGGTGCCATTGTGAGTCAGGGGGCAATCGCGTATATGTTTTGTTCCTTTATCAATATTAGAGATTGGGGTGACAATTTGATTTGATAATTATGACATGAACAACTACAATCTAAATTGAGCATGCGGGTGTGCGCAGTCAAATCTTTGTATATTTATCTTTTTTTGTGGGAGAGTTTCATCTCTATTGATTTTTAATTTTCTTTTGGAAAAATCCAATATCGTACTCATGTTTTCCATTAACAAAAAGGGCGTCCAGACAAAAATGACCTAGACACCGCAGGCAAAAATGGCCTGGACGCCACGGCGTCCAAGCAAAACAAAAGTCCTGGACACTGGCGTGACATCTCTAGAACTCTCTATTTTTCATTCATGACAACTTTACAGTCTGCAACGGTTATCGATCAATTGTGTTTCATGGTTACTTCGAATTCTTTATGTATATGTTTTACGAATGCAATGTTTTTATTAGTTTTTTAACCTCTGCACCTTCAAACGACCATAACTTTTGCTACGGATGTCGGAATTGGGCGCAGAAGGTATCAAATCGACGCTCTCTTAGAGCTCTATCTTTTTTCATGGGTAAACCCCATGACCCCCCTTTATTGGCCCCAAAATCAATCGTTTAAGCCCTCAAATTTGCAATCAAACAATGATTGGTCTAGAAAAATGTTTGATCGCAAATTTGAGGGATTAAACGATTGATTTTAGGGCCGAGAAAGGGGGGTCATGGGCTTTACCCATGACAAATGATAGAGCTCTGAGAGAGCTTCTATTTGATACCTTCTGCGCCCAATTCCGACATCCGTAGCAAAAGTTATGGTTGTTTGAAGATGCGGAGGTAAAAAAAACCAATAAAAATATTGCATTTGTAAAACATATACATAAAGAATTCGAAGTAACCATGAAACACAATTGATCGAGAACCGTTGCAGACTGTAAAGTTGCCATGAATGAAAAATAGAGAGTTCTAGAGACGTCACGTCAAAAGAGACCTGGACGACGCTTTTTTGCCTGCGGCGTTCAGGCCATTTTTGCCAGGACGCCGCGGTGTCCAGGTCCATTTTTGCCTGGACACCTTTGTTAATGGAAAACGTGAAATGCGATGTTAGATTTGTCATTTTCTCATACGTTAGTGATTAACTTGTTAAAAAATTTACTACAGTAGTTAACTTGTCATTGATCCCAAACCACGATAGTTGATTTGTCATTTTCCTCTTCTTTTTAAAAAGCCACCAGCTGAAATCAGATTGGAAGAGGCCCTCTAGAGGCTTTATAGCTGCCCTTTTTCATTTTAAAAAAGCCACCAGCTGAAATCAGATTGGAAGAGGCCCTCTAGAGGCTTTATAGCTGCCCTTTTTCAATAAGTAGCGAAGGAAAAAAAACCTTTCGATGAGTCAGAAAAAACGCAAAATTCAAAATAGCTCTTGTTTCTCTATTGAAATGTTTGTCCAGCTTTATTTGATTTCTCAAATGTCGATCTACAACTATCTAATGGAAAATGCAATAAAAGAAGTGGGAAAGCGGCACACGCTGACTAGAATCTCCGAACTCTTTGTGCTTATCAGGCAGCTGCGTCGCCCTAGTGGAGCATCATCTGATCGAAGTGCCACACTCCTGGCAAGGACAACAATAAAGCCAGTTATTACAGTAAGGTCATAAGGCCTACTTCCACAACTCAATTTAAAACTTTTTGCATGAAAAAAGGAAGCGCACGGAATTTTTCATGTATTCTTACCGTGTCCCTTGCCTACTCTTCTCAGCTGAGCAACATATTCGGAGACTTTCTTGATGGCTTCCACCTAAAAAGATATACCAGTAAAGTAGAAAGTAAACAAGATAGTATCCCACGTCTCTCGCTCAAAAGAGTTAGGAAGTGACTTTTGAATTCTATATTACCTGCTCACTCAAAAACTCACTTTCAATGTAATCCAGCAGCTGCACGTCATGACTATTTTCAGCCACCTAAAGAAATATATATAATACAAAACACTCAGAAAAGGACTTAAATCTTCAGTGAAAATCTACGACATCATTGAAAAGATGCTGCTATACCTTGTGTAAGTTAAACAGCTTTTCAGAAGTAAGTTTCTCAAGAGACAGTGCAAGCTCCATGGCTGAATCAAATACATGAAACCAGCAACATGTTAGAATCCATGGTAGGCAACGAGAAAGACAAGTTAAGATAATTTTTCATAGCCTTTAAACACATACTAGGTAATACTTTTAATTTCCTATCAGCCTCATATAAAATGTATTATAATATTAGTGTCAAATAAGAAAGAAACTAATAGATAAATCTGCATCGAGATAAAAAAATGAAATAGATATGATGTCTCTTTGATCAATAGTTGTAACTTTCATCATAAGAGGCAACCAAAATAACACACCATATAGAGCATCTCCCTTCTCCACATGATCGAACTCAGACTGAGGCATCACAACAGCTTGCAGATGAACTTTTCCACCACGCTTGTTCTGAAATTCGTCAAATAGAAGGTGAGGACTCAATTTGCACAGGGAAACGAATTAATCATATGGAAATTTTTTGCAAAAGAAATAGGTAAGAATTATTAACCCCTGTTTTCATTAGTCAAAGTACCTGGTATTCCATCAGTTTCTCAGCATGCTCTCTCTCTTCTTCACTGGATTCCTTGAAAAAACTGTAATCATCATCAATGTAACTCAGTCACTTTTTGAGGGGAAAAAATAAAAGAAATGGGAATAGAAACTTATGGATTTCAAGAAATTACTTGGCAAGACCCCTCAGTGCAACATTGTCCCTATCGAAGTAAGCAAACATGGCATGGTAGGCGTACGAAACGTTGTATTCCACACTGAAAAAAAATCATCGAATAATATTGCAGTTACAAAAGAACTGTGAAGATTTAGCAAAGAAGAGCAAGGCACAGATATGTTATATCAATTCATAAACGCATAGTCATAGAAAATAACTGGACATTTCCAAACAAGAAAGCACTCCTCGAGAGGATATAGGACGGATTGAATAAGAGAGAATGCGATAGAAAACAGCATGTATATTCTTAAACCTTCTTCTACCTCCAAGATAACATAAGGTATTTTAGAAGAAAATATAATCAAAAGAAGGCAAAAGAAAAAAGAGACAAAACCTACTTAATCTGCTCGTTGAGTGCAGCCTCACACGCATCATCATAGTTATGGCGAGCGAGAGAGAGTTGAGGCAGAGTCGGGACAAGGTCGAGCTCCTTCTTCACCTCTTCAAATGGCTTGAATATCACACCACTAATCGGAAGATCAGCAGCACTCTTTGAGGCGCACACCTGAACACCTGTTCGACTCTTAGCCGTAGAACATCGTAGAATAGACAGCAAATTGACGGATGAGTTTATAGGAGGAAATGAACAGAAGGAGGACGAAGACGGAAGCGACACCGTAGAAAACGACGGAACTAGACTGTCCCCTGGAGTGCTCATCACAGAAAAAGCCTTGAGAAGCATCATGATATCAGAGCAATGAAAGCGAAAGAGAAAATGGAAGAAACTGAGACCCTAAAGCAGAGGGAGTATGAGCAGAGCAAGACGCCCTCGGCCCCTTATGTGTGGTGGGAAAGCCAGGTCATGGCGCAGGGGAAGGGAACAAAAAGAATCCGGCTAAGGATGCGTGTGGACCATTGGATGGGTAGAAACGTGGACGGTTCATAATGAAGGAGCAGGAAGGGCGCGTGGCGTCCTCGTGTCTATCATTGAATTGTCTTGGGTTGGCGTCTACAAGTCGCTGTAGAATCTTTTCGAATGTTTTAAAAATTAGGAAAAATGACAAATCAACATCGTTATCATGTTTGTCGTTAAAAATGAGACGGGACGCTGCGGCGTCCTGGGACACCACGACAGCGTCTTAGGAAACTGCCGCAGCATCTCAAGTCTGCGATGACTATTTTGAGAGCTATGAAAAATGATTTGTTTTTTATGCATTGCTACTTCAAAGTCGATTCTTGATTTTTAGTATTTCATAGCTACTTTAAAGTTCTTATGTATATGTTTTTCGAATCCAATGATTTTTTAGATTTTTTACTTCTTCAACTTCAAACGACCATAACTTTGGCTACAGGTGTCGGAATTAGCTGAACAAGGTATCAAACTGAAGCTCTCTCAGAGATCTACAACTAAGCATAAGTAAACCCTTCCATCCCCTTTTCTCGGCCCCAAAATCAATCGTTTAAGCCATCAAATTTGCGATCAAACATTTTTAACAGGTCAAATCGTCCCGGCGTCTTGGGACGCTGCGGCGATTTTCTAGGACGCCGCCACGGTTTCCCAGGACGTCGCCGCGGCATCCCATCTCATTTTTACTGCGTGCATGACTTTGACTTTGATGTTGAATTTGTAATTTTTTTCGTACGTCAGTGGTTAATTTGTTAGAAAATATATCATAATGATTGACTTGTCATTGATTGTAAACTACGATGGTTGATTTGTCATTTTCCCAAATTCAAAATTCAAAAATATTCAAAGAAAATATGAGACCTACATTCTTAGGGCTTGTTCCACTCCTAACGTACGTATCATCGAAGGGTCCCATATGATTTAAGAGATAGCTAGTCACGAGCTAAGCTATGTATATATATATTTATAATAATTATTTATTTCAAAAAATAATGAAAAATTAATAAAACAAATCAATGGTTAGGAACTTATACATGAAGTAGTTGTATTTAATGACTTACTTTACACAATAGAAGACAAGTATTCACTACAGAAAATATATTTTTTACAGTTGAAGGCTACTTTTTGGAACGAAAAGAGTATCTTCTAAAATAAATACTTGCTTTCAGCCGCAGAATTTTAGTTTACTCGGCACACCTGAGGGTGAACCCCAACTCTAATATGAAGCACAAACTCAACCTCAAATCTCGCATAGTATTTCAATTGATTTGTTTTCAACCTATGTCAAATTCTTTTTACTCACCTTTCTTTAGAACTAAGTCGACGAACGATAGGTATGAAGATAATATTAAAAATCATTCGATTATTGTATCTAAAATAGTATATTTTGATATATTGACTAATATGAAAATAAAATACACATTTTCGATGAGAAAACTGCAATTCCACAATAGAAGGCAAATATCTTCATTTCACATCATTTGTTAGCAAAATTACTTTAATGTTTAATTTATCGCTAATCCAATAGTTTAGGATTTATTTTTTTAATTTTCCAATAATACATGCTACAATTTGCTGGGGTAATTATTGTAAATGCAAGGAATCAATATCCAGAACGTGGAAGGCATACAAAGTTTTGTCTTGAGTCAACCTGAACTCTTATTGTTAGAGTTTGGATGTGACCCGAATTCTAGTTGGGTCGGGTCGGGCCCATATCCAATATTAGGGTTATTTAGTTTCTCTATATATTAATGCTTGAGTCGCAAAACTCATTGTACCTTGATTTCATTCATAGTGATTTCTCCTCTGCCCGTGGTTTTTTCCCGTTAGGATTTTTCACGTAAATCTTGGTGTCCCTACTTCCGCAGTTTTCTTTTTTCGTTTCGCGTTCGATTCTCAACATTTATCTAGTTTCTCTTACTTACGTACTTGCAGCCCAAGAAGATTAGGTTTACACAAAATGAAACTATTTAAGATAACTTTAAATAAACCGCGACTACATCATTTAATTATATATTAACTGAATAAATTAATTTTATATGAGACGTGACACTTGATGTATTAGTTAGAGCTATTGTAGTGTACGGTTGGGACACGAATGACTTATTATTGTAGTATATTGATTTGGTCACACGTCGGCATCAGTTATAAATATGAGAAGTTACATTCTCATTTTTCTAGCTAGTTATTTTGGGCACGTCAATCATCTCCTTCGGACCTGAATAATTGAGGCCAAAAGAATGGGCGGAAATTCTAGTTCGCCGCCGTGCGCTTCTTGTAAGTTGCTGAGACGAAGATGTTCCAAAGACTGCATCTTCGCCCCTTACTTTCGCTCCGACGATCCTCTGAAGTTTGCCATTGTCCACAAGGTCTTCGGCGCTAGTAATGTCAGCAAAATGCTTCAGGTCTCTCTCTCTCTCTCTCTCTCTCTCTCTCTCTCTCTCTCTCTCTCTCTCTCTATCTATATTTAAGAAGTTGATTAATTCTGATGGATGTTTTCGAAAGCAGGAGATTCCAGTTCATCAGAGGGCAGATGCAGCGAGCAGTCTGGTATATGAAGCCAGCGCTAGAGTTAGGGACCCAGTGTATGGGTGCGGTGGAGCCATTTCTTATCTTCAAAACCAGATCGCTCAGCTCCGAATACAGCTCGCTGAGGCCCAAGCTGAGATCCAATGCTTCCACGCCCACCAAGACGCTGAGTTTCAGATGCTATCTTCGCAAATGGACGACTCTGATGAGATTTCGTCTTTTCTAAACCGTCTCCCAGATGATCAGCACCCCTCTTGTGGTTTCTCTCAATATGTACATGAGAAAACTTTGAATCATTAATCAATCCACAAATGAATAATAATTTTCAAATAAATTAAATTGGTCCCACCAATTAATAAAGTCACGAGATCATTAAATGTCACGTCACAGAATTAGTTGAATCGATTATGATTCGAACTTGTTGAACCCAGTCATGTAAGACGAAGAGAGCCCATTGAAGATGCTCAAGAGTTTATAATTATGATTTCCAGTTGCAGAGTTCTCCCTTTCATTTCAATGGGTCTACATTCACAAATGGAGAAAACAAATAGGGTAAATAGCACTGTAGACCCTATAGTTTACCATCAACGATAAGTTAAATTCTGGAGATTATTTTTTAACAATTAAAACCTTGAACTATGAGAAAATGTCGCCGGCGACCTCGCAGTCACGATTTCCATCAAGAGCCGTCGAAGTTAACGCCCCGTTTGTACCCTGTCTAGTGGCGTCGAACAGAGTCGAAGGGCGATGGCAGAGCCGACGGTCGAATCGTCCAGAGCCGACCGAAGTATGACATTCGCTGGCCGTTGGATCGACGAGGATCGTCCCTCGTCTGGATCGACGGCCAGGATTGAATCTGGCGTCCCTGCCAGATGCGATGACGGACAAAGATCCTTGGCCGTTGGATCGAGCGAGGGACGTGCCTCGGATCGACGGCTAGGATTTAATCCGCCTGGCGAAGACGGACGTCGATCCTTGTCCGTTGGATCCTCGCTGGATCGAACGGTCAGTAGTGACTCCAAATTAATTGGGTCACGTGCGGGTCACATGCGATCCTAAATCGCCAGAATTCCTCATTATGACGGACGTCCGTCGTTATACCACGGACGTCCGTCTTTAAATAACACGTCATCAGCATCTGGACGGCGTCCGTCGGACCATGACGGACGTCCGTCATAACCAAAACGACCGCATTTTCGTCCTGACAGATGACAAAACGCTGCTTATACTCGCGAAGGGCGTCCAAGCCCTAGAAATCGCCCTATACTTCAAATCGCGAGCGAATTCTCGATTTCCCCCGACGAATTCCCGAACTCCCGATTTCCCACGATGAATTCCCGAACCCCCGAGTTTTGAATCTGAAAATGGCGCCGAGGAATAGTCAAGCGTCGAAGAAGCGTAAGGTGGTGGCTCCCACCGAGACGACGGGTCCAGTGGAGTATGTAGAACCTGGGATGTTCAACTCAGCCTCCGCCCATGTACGGTACGAGAAGGACATTGTACCCCGTGCAATAATCATATCCAGGAAGGTAAATTTCAATTCATTTGCTGATTTTGGATTGAAGGCAATGTTTGAACGAATTGGATTGGATAAACTGTGCACAATGGGAGGTTATTTCTATGAGAGAGCTGTCAAACTGTTTTATGCGAATTTGGAGTTGGACAAATCAAGTGATAGAGAGTTGAGGAGTTTTCTGTTTGGAAAACAGATTAGGATAACTCTAGGACAATTAAATGAGCTCATTGGATGCTCCACGGAGGAGCCGTTGGAGGAGTATTACCATGCGGCAAAGGACCTCGAATTTGTCCAAAAAGGAGAAGGTCTTGCATTGCTGAAGCAATTGGTTCGCAATCCTACAGCCGTTGAGTCTTTCTTCCGGCCTAAATCAAAAGACCTCGATGCGAAAGCAAGGGTCATCCATCACATGATCACACACACATTTATGCCTCGTGATGGACATAGAGACCTTATCACAGCCATGGATTTATACGTAATGGAGAAGCTATACAATGGGAAGAGGTTCAACCTTGCATACGTCATTATGCAGCAAATGAAAGCAACTCTGAATAGTGCAAAGAAGAATCTCCCATATAATTGGCTCATTCAGCGCATTATTGACAGCAACGGGTTGGTTGTCCCTCACACAGAGCGACGAACAGACGAAAAACCACTTGACATGTATAATGAAGTTACATTGGCTCGGATGGGGTTGCAAAAAGTACGAGGGGAGTGGGTATTCAGAGGAGATGTGGCAGCTGCACCTCCTGCACATCTTGTACCTCCTGCACCTCGTCCTTCCACTTCAGCTGCTCCACTGCCATCCATGTCAGCTCCACCACGGCCATCATCGTCAGCTCCACCACCGCCATCCACGTCAGCTCCACCTGCTCCTTCCATGTGCACTGCCATAATTCCGTGGACAGCAAACGCACAACCGACATATCACGTGGAGGTGGATGACGATTTTGTGCGTCCTATGGCGGATGATGCACCTCCCCCTCCCCAATCCTCATCGTCGCCCTCCGTACTCAGCAGCGAAGAGAGGTGGCAGTGGCTTGTCACCCAACTTGGCGAGATTCAAGCCAAGTTGGATAGACAGGAGAGTCAACTTGGCCAGCTTCAAGCCACTGTACTACAGATGTAAGAAGTACAAACGCATATGGCAACTGCTCGCACAACCGCCCAGGCATCTCATCCATCAGCATCTCATACATCTTTCGATGTCGGTCCAGACGGATGCCAGTATGTTTTTGATTTTACATGTAATTTCCTTATATGCATTAGTATCGTTGATTAACAATGTGTTACAATTATGCAGGTCTCCGATCATCAGGCAACCGTCCCCTCCTCCAACTCTGGCTAAAGTTCAAAAGATTTTGGCCCCAGGTCCTATAGTGGTGGGTCCTACCGCTCGTCAGAGGATGACAGTGTAAGTGGTATGTCTTCTATTTGGTTTTATACAATGTGTAGAATTTACACTTACACTGAATTTCCATTGCAGCCTGTGAATTTGATGGAAGAGTTCATGGCACTTGCACGGGTCAATACGAAGAATAACAAGGAGACGTGTGCTCTCCGTTGCGGCTCCAAGGTAAGAAGCAACTCTCCTTGTGATTAGAAAATTAATGTTGTGCGTCGTGTTGTTGATTTACAGGGTGACAAGATATATTCAATCACAACTCTCCTTGTGCCAAAGCAATCGGGCGCTCCTGACTATGTGAGAATGTTTAACCAACTTATATTATATTGTTACTAAAAATAACTACATAAATCGTGTTCTTAAAATGCAGTGCGTGATGACAAATGAGGAGGACACCGTCGTTGTTCAAATAAGGGAGGGTTTGTTGACGATTGGCTGGATCCATGTAAGCCACTTCTATTCATTCATGAAATCATACATGGTTTAATATTTCTTCCTCCTACAATGCCACCCGGAGATGGATTGTTTCATGTCATCGATTGACATGCACACGCAGTATGCATACGAACAATTGATGCCGGATTCAATTGCAATTGTCATGGCACCTGTGGACAAAAAACGGTATGTTTTTGAATGACCTCCGCTTTGAATGATGTGACAAACTAATTTGCAGTTCCAATTGCAGCCAACACGGCATATTTCAAGTCTCCCGCCCTGTAGGGTGGTCGGTGATGTCCAAATGCAATGGGCAGGGCTTCCATCTCCACGATCCATACGATTGAGATGAACTCTACGAGGAGTGCACGAGTGTGGAGATGAGCTCCGATTTGCACTTCAACTTCATCGACATCCGGGACGCAGAACCTTCCATATTTGATGAGGCACCACCTGTTCAGCCAGGTCCAAAGGCCCCAGTTCAGCCACTCCCAGAGGCCCCACCTGTTCAGCCACTCCCAGAGGCCCCACCTGTTCAGCCACTTGCAACGGTACCACCTGTAACGTATTCTAGATATACAAGAAACGCAGGACGTGCAAGAGGTGCAAGACGTGCAAGAGGTGCAGCACGTGAAAGAGTTGAAAGAATAGAAAAAACGTTGAACAAGTGGCTCAATTGAAATTGAATTCAATTATTTGTTGTAGTCTGTAGTCTGCTTTGTGGTTTTCTTCATACTGCTTTGTGGTTTGTTGTAGGCTGTAATCTGCTTTGTGTTAGCGCGAGGGGCGCCCAAAACAAGGCAAGTGTTGTCTGTCTGCACGTGACGGACGTCCGTCAGAAGGGGTCGGACGTCCGTCTCAAGGTGACGGACGGCCGTCTGAATGTGATGGACGTCCGTCTCAAGGTGACGGACGACCGTCTTAACATGTCGGACGTCCATCACATGCAGTGTATTATACATGAACAAATATTATCCAAACAACTACGTAAATGAACAAATAAACTTCAATGTATTAAAAACTTTAGTGTATTATACATAAACAAAACAAATACATAGATGAAGCTCCATGATTAAGGATGTGGGTGTGGGGCGACGGACTCCTGCAAAACACAAAAGGAAGTTCATGTCAGACGAAACGCTCATAGTGAGAACAATGTAAGAAAGCATAACAATATAAGCACCTGTGTATCGGCAACAATGTTAAACCCCATGAAGGTGTCGTATGAGCGTTATGCTCTTACACTGCCACTTGCGGTGCCACCTGTTGAGCCTCCGCCTTGACAAGAACGGACATTGTGGCCTACACCATGACAACGACTACATGTCATAGGGATATGTCTCCTGCTGAGTACCGTGCTGCTACGGAGCTCGTCTGCATCTCGTACTCTTCGTTTTCGAGGTCGACCCGGGAGTCTCTTTACTGGTGGTGGCAAAATTGGTGGCTGGTTCGTTGCAAGCCACATGTGGTGGCCACTGACAGGTCGGGTAAAATGAGAATACATCCTCATATATGTGTCCCGATGGTACCATGCATGCACATAATCCTCCGCTGAAGTCCGCATAAAATTGATGCAAGGGATGACATGCATGCATGGGATTCCAGTCAGCTCCCATCTGTTACAATTACAGGTACGCGTGTCCAGATCGACTGCGTACCATTCGTTACCATCGCTTACCTCAAACCAATTACATCCTGAAGGTGTTGGACACCAATTCCGAGCCGCATGTTTCAGTTTGGCAAGCTTCTTTGTGGTCTTAGGACACAAAAGATCTGTTGATTCAGCCAGCTGCTTATGTTTCTTAACGATCCTAGTCATTATGCCCGTTCTAATCATCTCGAACATAGTGAGGATTGGTTTGTCTCGTGCTGGCAGGAGGCAGACATTGTAGCACTCGCTCAAATTATTAAGGCCCATGTCGCACTTTGGGACAGGACTGAATGCATGTTTTGACCAACACCTCGGGTTTATTTTCTGCATATATGCATGCGCTGTATGGTCGAGCGCAAGTAGTTTACTCATCTCTTTCTGAAAGTTCGGTGATGTTGTGGCCTTTGCTGCCTTCCACATGATATCTTTGTATTGTATTCCTGGAAATTATTTTTTGAAATTGGCATACAAATGTCTTAGGCAAAATCGATACTCAGCTGCTGTTGCATATTGTTCAATAGCAGGCATCAACCCCTTCTGTCGATCGGAAATGAGTGTCCATCCTCTGCCTATGTCACTATCTAAGTCCGTCAGCAAGCAACACAAAAACCAGGTCCAGGAGTCTCTGCATTCTGATTCAAAAAGTGCCACAGCAACTGGATAAATCCCATCATTGGCATCAATGCTGACAGCTGTGAGCAATTGGCCTGGGCACGACCCCTTCAAGTAACAGCCATCAAGACAAATAATGGGTCTACCAAACTCCTTCAGACCCCTCTTGCACGCATCCAAACACATGTACATTCTTTTAAATATTGGACTTGGACGGGCCACCAAATCTGGAAAATCTACCACCAACAACAGTGTGCTACCTGGATTGGATCTTTGAATCTCTTATGCGTAGGACCAAAGTAGCTTGTACTGTTCGTCACCATCCCCTTCGTTTAAAGTCTGTGCTAAATTCCTTGCCCTTCTAGCAAGACTCAGAGAAATATTGACATTAAAGTCCTTCCTTACAGTCTCAATTATGGAAGCAAGGTCCCACTTGGGTTGACTTTTTAATATATCCAAATATTGGTTTGCCACCCATTTGTAGGAAGCGTGTCGGCTTTCCATTTGTCGTGCACATGTGTGCTCCTCATTATAGCTCTTAATTTGAAAGGTCAGCTCACCTTTCATTTTTGAAGCGTGAAGCCGCCAATTGCATCCATCACTGCACACAGCAGTTATCCGATGTCGTTCGCTTTTAACAAACCTGATCCCGTGCCCATTTTTCAAAACATAATTAACCACTTCATCTCTAATATCCTTCAACGCACTATACTTCTTACCCAGATAGAGCTCCGAGGACGAACATTCAATTTGAGGATGCATACTCTCTGCCCAATCATCATCCTCTGAGTCACATATCGAACGTAGCTCCGATTCCAGGGATCCCGAGATTGAACGCAATTCTATACCGGCTTCGTGGTAGAACCACCGATTCTCATTGGTCTCTACTGCCGAAATAGGATTAGGATTAGGATCCACCTCCATTCCACAGTCAATGGATTCTTCAACCATGTATGATGAAGAAGCACACCTTGACGACTCCATGTGATGTGCAACACTCTTGTTCGTTCACTTACGTAGAGGGAGTTGGTCAGGGGAAACAAGTTCTCTCTCTCGAATATCTATGGCAATGGTCGGACTTTTTGTGCTCAACTCTATTAGGGTTTTAGTATAAAATCCGAGAGTGACGGACGCCCGTCATTTTCATATGGACGTCTGTCATGTTCCGACGGACGCCGTCCAGATGCTGATGACGTGTTATTTAAAGACGGACGTCCGTGGTATAACGACGGACGTCCGTCATAATGGGGAATTCTGGCGATTTATGATCGCATGTGACCCGCACGTGACCCAATTAATTTGGAGTCACTACTGACCGTTCGATCCAGGCGAGGATCCAACGGACAAGGATCGACGTCCGTCTTCGCTAGGCGGATTAAATCCTGGCCGTCGATCCAAGGCACGTCCCTCGCTCGATCCAACGGCCAAGGATCTTTGTCCGTCATCGCATCTGGCAGGGACGCCAGATTCAATCTTGGTCGTCGATCCAGACGAGGGACGATCCTCGTCGATCCAACGGCCAGTGAATGTCGTACTTCGGTCGGCTCTAGACGATTCGACCGTCGGCTCTGCCATCGCCCTTCGACTCCGTTCGACGCCGCTAGACAGGGTACAAACGGGGCGTTAACCTCGACGGCTTTGGACGGAAATCGTGACTGTGAGGTCGCCGGCGACATTTTCTCATAGTTCAGGGTTTTAGTTGTTAAAAAATAATCTCCAGGGTTTGACTTGTCGTTGATCGCAATCTATAGGATCTACAGTGTTATTTACGCAAACAAATATGGACACCATTGTTTGTGTCTACTATGTGTTTTTCAAACCCACCACTTTTCTCTTCCTCTCCGGCGATTCCATCCTTCAACTGTAGTTTGGCACTGCGTGGGGAGTGATTTCACCGACGAGTGTCATTCTTGTTCTTCGCTGTGGTAAGTGTCAACCTCCTTAGATTTTTCGTTCTTCTCCTCCACAACTCGGTAATAAACAAGTAAAATCTAATTATTGGAAGGTTTACGGTGGACACCGACGTTAGAAGGACGTCGCCGGCGGGGTTGTTGTCAAAGTGGTGTAACTCCAGGTAAAGTCGGGAGTTTCCGTTTCCTTTCTGAAATTTTCCTGCACATCATTTGAAATTTTGTTGATGGTACTAGATAATGAAATAGATTGTTGTTCTCTTGAAATTATAAGTTTTGGAATGGTGGCCAGTGGTCGGGAAGTAGTCCCCGATCGGAAAAACTGGGACTTTCGGCCAACGGCGACTCTGATGAATCTCTATGGCCGCCCAGGGCTATCTAGGCGCAAATCAGATTGTGCTGAGCAGCGGACCAGGATAGCTTGGACCTCGGCCCATGTGATTTGAGGGCGGTCCAGGTTTTGGTTTGGGCTGAGTTGGGCACTGTATTGGGCCGAATTTAGTTTTTTACCCCAAATTTTGATACAATTGTTTTTGGGTCGTTTTAGGGGCTGTTTTGGTTTATGTTGGGCTCTCAACCCACTCATTATTGCGTCGTTATAGTTTAGCTCAAAATCCAAATTTTAATTTGAGTTCTAAGTTTTAATTTTGGAAAAACTATAATGTATAGATTCTGAAGCTGAAAGAAATAAATTGGATTTATCTATAATTGAATTTTTGTGGGCTTTTGTTTCGGTTGAACTTTGGTATTGGTAGACTCAAATTCAAGGTATGAGTTATTTTAATTCAGCATACATTACTTATTAAAATTTGGTAATTTACACATAATCTTGCATTAAATGGTGTGTTCTTATTTGCCACATTAGAGTTTTATAAAAAGTAAAACTTTTGAATATATTTAAATTTAATATTCTGTTCAGTTACCCTGACATTTACATTTTTTTTTACATTATTGTTAACTAGGATAATTACACAACTGTATGTGTTGTGTTTCTGAGCGCAAAACTTTAAACATAATCAAAGTCTGTTTGGCTGTTGCGATCGCCTGAGTATCATTATTATCGATATTGTTACATGTTTTATTACTCGTCTTTATTTTTATTAAATATTAAACTGTTTAAAAAAAATAGAATGCACAGATATTTTCTATAATTTAAGATTTGAAAATAAAATTTAATCCCTATTTATTTTAATTGACTTACCCCAAATTAACTTTTCTTTTCCGGAAATGTTCATAATGATTTCCAGTTGACACCACATGAGTAGATTTTGGAGACTTTTTCATGCAAATTAATTTGTTTTTTCAGAGACTTATAATATTTTTAATGAGATTCGTACTTTAGTTTCTTTTAAATTAATTTTCTTATTAATTAGATTTTATTGTTTCATGCTAATTGGATGTCACTTTTGGACCTTATTGTGGAGTCTGGATTCTATAGTTAAAATTTAAGTCTTTTGCTGCTAATTAACAAAATACAAAACATGGGTCGAGCGATTTGGTTCTTTTGGACTGGATCATTCCCCGTTCTGTCTTGAGTGTCTTTTGGGACATGAGTGTAGGAAAGTTTTGGAGAGGAATTGTGTGGAGTCCCTAGTCCTTCTAGTACAATATTGTTCACTTTGAGCTAAAACTGTATAGTTTTATTATTTGTCACGACCCGCAAGGGACCCGAGACAGAATGAGAATCGACCCAACCCAAAGGACTAAATTGCCCAACTCATTTCACTTAAATTTATTAAATAGCAGCAGAAAACTTATAAATTATTACAATCCAACTTGGTCTTAACATGTCAAACATTGATATCAGATAGCAAAGTCATATAATCCAAAATGAAATAATTATACAGAAAGTAAATTAAGAATTATAGTTATCCAATAAAGTATATACCTCACAAAATGTCTTTAAAAGATAATTATTAAAAATTACGAAACTTAAATAAACTGTAACGACCTAGTTTTTCTTACATTTGAAAACATGTAAAATTTAAAACTTTTCTTTTATAAATACAGCGAAAGACTTTTTGTTCTTAAAATCATTGAAAGACGATAATTAAAATCATTTTTTTAAAACATCTTATAAAAATACAATGAAAAACTTAATGAATGAAACACAAAAGTTTAACTACAAATATTTTATTTCACCATTTACAAAATCTTTTACAAACCCTTTTCATTTTCTCTCTATCTTTAGTATAGCCTACCACAAGATCTACGCGTGCAAATCTTTCATCGACTACTCCTTAATCTGTTCTCGTATGTACCTACATTAACAAGACGTAAACTAATGAGTCTAACGCTCAATAAGTAATATAAAATAAATATTTAAATGCACATGTTATGCCACTTTAAATCCGTACATAGTATTCTGTTTTCGTTTTCTTTTATCTTTTACGTTCTAGTCTTTTTTTCGTTTTCGTTTTCTGTTTCTTTTTTCTTTTCAGATTACATACGTTCCCAGGCCTTTTGACATACCGTCTAATCCTGGAACACCTACGTTTCCAGGCCTTTTGGCACACAGTCTCATCCTGTAACGCTTACGTTCCAAAGCCTTTTAGGCTCCCGCCCTTATCTTGTAATGCCCACGTTCCTAGGCCTTTTGACATCAGCCTCATCTTGTAATGCATTCGTTCACATGCCTTTTGACACACAGTCTCATCCTGTAACGTACTCATTTACGTTCATTTCCCTTTAGTATCCGTTCTCGTTTTCTTTTCAAAACCATGTATAAAAACTATTTTCGTATCATTTTGAAAACCATAATACATAATGCTCGTGAATGCATACAATTCTATATCATAGATAAAATCCTCGAAGCATTTTCACATCAATCTTATAATCCTCAAACATGATCCATATCAATTCTTTTAAAATCTAATAAACATAAGATTAAAAAAACTTAATTCTAATAAACATATATTAAACATCAATACAATCTTTGAAACATGATTTTTATTCAATCTTATAATCCATCAAAGCATAACTTTATCATACTAAATCTATAACATAAAATAACCTAAATCTAATAAACAGTCAGCATACAACCCTAATTCTTGCGATATATGGTCCAAAGACCAAAATATAAATCTATCACTTATCAGGTGGTCTTTAATGTGATTTAACACTTAGGCTTATTGTAACATCCCTTATGCGTAAAATTTAAAACTTTATTTTTGTAAAATATCAAAGTCTATTTCTTTGTAAAATTTGATCGATAAAACCTTTCACTTTTTCTTTTACCCGTTTACTGGTTCTGTTGGTTCCCAACTAAACTAGTTAAATCCAATTAATTAGGTGGCATGAGTTTACCACGAGGCAGCTCTCCTGTAAACGGTGCGAGCCTTCCTCACTAAAATACCCGAGAGGAAGTCTTCCACTTCTAACTTTCCAGAACATACAGACCCGATGGACTCTGTCCTCTTCTTCTTCTGCTTCATTTCACAATTCATCTCTCGGCCTTCATTCCCCTTCCACCTTTCCTTCACTGTCAATTTTTCTTCACTCAGCCAACATTCAAGCTTCCAGCTTCACTGCCTATCACCAAAACGCCTGAGAAGAAACAAAACACTCGAGAAGAAAACAGAACCCAGAACAGCTCTCTGTTACCTGAATTAATAGCCGAGCTGAGAGCCGTGCACCGATGGAGAAGAAGTGCACCGTTTACAGAAGAGTGGCCGTGTGGAAGCCACCTGCCAGCCAAAAGAATTGGCTTAACCCATTTAATTGTGAACCAACGAAACTGGTTCCAAACCAACTCCACCGATTCAAAATCCTGTCACACCCATTCTCCCCTTCAGCCAACCTTGCCCCTGCCATTCATCGCCGAGTATCACTAACTAATCAAAAATAAACAGAAGAACTTACCTTGATGGAGCTCGTCCATTCATCCCGTGAGCTCGCCGGACCCGTCAGACAACATTGCAGCCCGTATCGTCGCCGGCCACGATTTGTTCGCCTAACAGCGCATCAAGCTCGAGCCTCAGACGCCGTCGCCCAGCGTCGTCGTTCGACGCCCTCTCGTTCGCCAAAAATTGCCTCGTCGCCGGAGTTCGTCGTCGCCCGAACTCCCTCGCGTTCCCCTGCTCCCTCTCTGTCTCGTTCGCTCTCTTCTATTTCAAATGGCCGAAGGCCATTATGGTAATTAGCAAAATAATTTGTTTTCCATTTAACTTAACCCATTTAACTTAAATCATTTCAATCCCCCTTATTATTATTATTTCCCCCTCACTTTAATTAATTTTTCCTAATTTATAAGATATTGATTATGGCATAGTAATATCCCGATAACTTATTCGATTAATTCGAATATCTCCAATTATTTTTCCAAATTATAAATTTTAAATCCGATATACAAATTCGGGATATTACACTTATCGTCAAGAGTATTCACACCTTCAAAATTAACAAAACCCTTATTAGTAACCATTTCTTATCATGCATTCCGCAATAAAATAAGAAATAAAACTCGATTAACATAGCATAAATTCTTATTACATATTCTCGACCAATTATTTTTAGCCAAAAGCAATTAACTGAACCTTATTCTCAACATTTTTCTTCACTTCACTGTTTAATCATTTTCATGCACAACGGATGGCATAATTCATGTATGTTAGCATTAAACACAACAACCATTAAATAACCTCACTGCCAATCATGAAATCCTCAAACCAATTTTATCATCGCTATAATGAACAGAGAACAATTTCAGGTAACAGGACGATATCCCCACCCATTTTATCAACACTATAACAGACAGAGGGCATTATCCTCAACCATTTCAATCAGCAGTATATGAGGTATTGCACAAAATCCAAATATCAGAACATGCCCTATAATAAAGTCCATCAAAACAGTGATCAAGATAGGGACTAAAACCCCACTGCCGAGCATAGACATCCAATCGTGTCCAGAAGCAGTAAACACCACTGAACAGAGCCTTAATCCAACAGAACAATGTTTTCTCACAATGACAATCGGGCAGAAAGCAAATAAAGGATGGACTAAAGTAGCAGGACACCATTTCTCAATATTTCCTCCCGGCAGTACCAGACCAAGAAACAAATCTAAATTAACAGAACCATATTTTCTCAAAAAGACATCTCTCGGGCAGAAACCCAACAGCAATACTCATCGACAATAACAGAAGTGAAGAACAATCACAGTGCTCGGCATTGGAGGCCGAGAAGCCAAAAACTCACGAAAACCTTACCTCAATCGGAGAAGGGGATTAAATGTGCTGGGCCCTGCCAGCTTCAGAATGGTCTCGGAAGCATGGCCCCCTTGCTGGAGTTCTCGCTCGGAATGCCGCCGGACGGAGTGCACGAACGCCAAAGTCGTCCGTCCCCTGTACTCGGAGCGCTGCATGAATCGCAGCACGCGGGTTCCGATCGCACCCCCGGCTTCCGTCAGAGTGTCCGGAAGAAGTCGCCCCGAAGCGGGAATCGGTGGCTCCCGCCTTCGCGTTTCACCGTCGCCCGCGAACGTCTCCCTTCCCGCGAAGCAGCTTCGGCCGCGGGTGTCGCCCTCGCCCATTGTCACCCCGGATTTTTCACCGCGCGGAATCTCGATGAAGTGGGTGA
>CM039471.1:1361681-1547551 GCA_022433065.1 Begonia loranthoides
GGGGTTGGTGGATTTTATGCTATCAATGAAAGAACCAGCGAGGAAAAAGAGAGCCACCCACCTCCTCACCCACCTCCTCACCAATTCTTAGCACTGCCTGCGCTAACATCCACAAACGGGAGGAACCGACGATCTGAGGGATCTGGGAAGTTTCGTGAGGAAGTGCGACGATCTGAGAGATCTTGGAAGAACAATAACCTAGAAGGCGAGAACCAATTACGAAGATGTAAGGTTCAATTACAAATTTACAAATATCGGTTCTGGTCGGTTCCATAAACCAAGAACCGATAACCAAACCAAAATGAGGACCCAGAACCAGAACCGAACCAATTTTAAATTTAGGAACCAAGAATCGGAACCGAACAGGAATCGAAACTATGTTCCGGGTCGGTTCTCGATTAGTTTCGGTTCTTGCCCACCCCTAGCTGAACATCGTCTTTATTCCGTTATATGCCTATGGCATGGTGTGCTCAGAATCCGCGAGTGGCTTCATTTTGACTGTGATTTTTAATTTGTACAAAAAATACTTATTTTAATTACGTACCACATATTAGTGAGTGATTTCACAGATATGTCATTTTGTACATTTTTTCTGAAAAAGAATTTATAAAACACGAGTTTTAAATTCATGCATGCTTATACATCATTTTTGTTAAATTTTTCTTTAAAAACATAATCCCTATTAAGTTTAGTCAACTTACCCCAATGACACATTTTAAGATTTTATCAGTTGGATTTCCAGCTGTCAAGTCAAATTTAGATCCGACGAAGTTTTATTTTTATTTTAATATTCTCCCTTAAGAGATATTTTTGTGAGGTAAATTTTATCTAGATGACTGTAATCCTTAATTTTTTATTTCCCCACAGTTATTTCTTTTTTGATTGCAGATATAACTTGTTGGATCTCATAAACTCATGTTTGTTGAGCTCTAGCTATAATTAATATTGTTGATTAATAAAATTTTAAGTGAAATTGGTTGGACGATTAGATCCATTGGGTCAGGTCATTTCTAGTTTGTTTCAGGTCCCTTGCGGATCGTGACAAGAACTCTACTTATAAATCATTCATTTTTCATTCTATTAAGTGATTTTATACTTCTACTGATATGAGTTGAGGGATTGTGCAACCCTATTTAGTATTTATATGAGATAAAATTTCATAATCAACCTAATTTTAAGTCGATCCTTAACTCCATACGATTTGTCTCCACAAATTGAAATACGAAGAAGTTGATAGAACAGTCAAAGGAAAGTTGGCAAAAAAACAAAAGGAAAGGTTGATGAATTATGTCTACGTAAAGGAGATGAGGATAATTAGTGGGCGTAGAAAGCTTTTGTTGGCTTTTCCACTTTCAGTCATCCTCGATCTACTCTCTCTCTCTCTCTTCTTCTTCTTCTTCTTCTTTATTCTGTCGTCCAACATCATATGTCTTGAATGCGGTTTTCTTGGATCCCAAATCACTAAACTGACTGATGTTCTGTGATTTGACGCTTGTTTTTTCAAACCTTTCTCTCACATTTGATACCCCCCACGGCCCCACCCACTTGTTCTGACAAGAGTAGTACTCAATTGAAACTCATTCACCTTAAATTCTCCACTGCATTTTCCTTTAAATAAATCCAAAAGCATACCATAACAAGTGTTGTTGAGACTTTTTGCAGTGAATAACAGGCCTGAAAATCATCCCTCAACTTAAAAAGATGAATTTTTAATTTAAGATAGTAATACATCAACACAATTAATGAAAGCTAAATCGTCTTTTCCGCCAACACTTCCACAGGAAAAATTAGGAACAAAGGACAATATATAACTTATTATTTGGGAGAAGATGACAAGAAATTATGAAATTTGTTTCATCCACTCTCTTTTTTTGTTTATGGAATTCCAGGAATATACTTGGAAAAAGTTTCTTACTTGCATGAGTTGTTCTCTCTTATAAATCCTAGAAAAACGACAAAAGTAGGGTTTGTTCTTCCATTTGAGCGTGAAAGTGAAAGTGCTTATTGTTCTGCGGGAGGTTCCCTTTATTATCAATCTCTGAATGATAATCCATAATGGTAGAATAAACTGCTTTGAATTTTTTTGTGGATGGATGTGAATAATGACAGAGGTTGAAGAGAATTACAAACTCTAGATATTTCGAGAAAAAAGCTGAAGAACTGAGAACAACGATTCATCTTCCCATTTTGTCAAATCCAGTAATTATAAATCTCTTGTCTTTAATCCAATTTTCATTTCCGGCCGACTTAACGACCAATCAAAGACGCCATTTTTTCCCTCAAAAACTAAGAACAGAGAACTAATTACTGATGAACATCGGTAAAATGATAGTGTGGCCTACGGCCTACCACCAGAGCAAGAGACGGGACCCGGCGAAATGTGGGCGGCTCTGATTTCATTCTGCAGAAGCCTCTGTTTGCCCACTTGCAAACCAAATTGCAATCAATTTGCTTCCAACTCATATAATATAATATAAATTTGAAGAATATTATTATAGGAGGCATTTCATCTCTATCAACTTGCCTTTGTTTCCTGCAAGTTGAGTAATTAAAGCCAACTTGCCCACGCAGGCAAACGTGCTTCAATACCAAGAAATTCCAAAAAAGCTTCATCTTTTCCTCCCATTAAATTCAAAATTTGAAGTTTGAAATTCATTTTAGCAAGAGGGTCATAAATGTCAGTTGTCATTCACCAGACAGCTATTCAATAGACACGATCTACTGTGTTCAACCAAGTCAATCATGCAATAAATGAAAGTTTCATCGTCCTTACTGAATTATCGACTGTATTCTCGTTTTAATTAGAATGTTTATATTATCTTTCTCTTTCTTCAAATCGAGATTGCGGATGTAAGGAAAGAACCCAGTCAAGTTTACATGCAAAACTAGGTTATGAAGACATCTCCAATGCACGCTTTCATAATGTCTGGCTTAAAGTCCACACAAACTTCTGTCGGCCGTCGGGAGCAACCCCAAAATCTCGGCGTTAAAAAATGCATGAGATAAATACCACACGCTCCATAAGATATTGTACCATATGATACAGTGCGAAAGCTTTGGCAGAAAGGATTGTTATCAGAGGAATAAAACGAGAAGGAAAAGGGTCTTAATGTTAATGATCCAGTATATACACATTCTAAAATCGATCAATACCATGGGAGAGAAAAAGAATTGCAGATGATGGCGTTGCTTTCCAGTTTATTTGACCATTTTCTGGGCGACATCAGCCAGTGACTGTAAATTGCACCGTACGATCGTTTCGATGAACACGATGGTTTCTTCCATGGTATTGCCCGGCGGTACGTCAACCACATAGGATTCCACCACCACCGTTCCCGAACCGGTCGACGAAGCGTGAAGTGTGGTAACGGAGCGGTAATTCGTTAGCCGGTGATCTCCACCAATGACACTGAAGCTTAAAACGTGCTTCTCGTCGTCGAGAATCTCGAGGCGTTCGGTGCTCGAGGCGGCCGGTAAGCCGGAGATGACGTGGACTTCACGGAGTGTTCCAACGTCGCCGTCTCCATCGATGACGTGGCAGCTCTTGAGAAAGTGCTTGTAAACTTGAGGCTTGTCGAACCGACGAACGACGGCCCAGACTGTGGAGATCGGCGCGTCGATGGTCTGGACAACGAAGGAGCAGCACTGATTAACACCGACGGTGTTCTCATGGAACGGCGCGACAGAATCCGGGATGGGAAACGCGGAGGAGGGGGGGAGTAGTCGGCGCGTTTGCGACAGTTTGTTACAGTTGATTGATGGGGTGGATGTGATGGTGGGGTTGATCCTATGAAATTGCAGAGAAGATGGCATTTTCCCACTTCGTTTTCTCTTCTATCTGATTTTCTGAGGGATTTCCCCGGAAAAGCTTGTGCTGAAGAGAGGACATTGAGGAAGCCGTAAGCATAACATATTTAAGGAGAGGAACATACGGAAAACCGTGGGTTTGGTTTAACTGTTTAAGGCTTTATCTTTCTTTAACTTCAACTTGGAATATATTTGCTCCTTCCACAAGACAGAGAGAGAGAGAGAGAGAGAGAGAGAGAGAGGGAGAGGGACGGAGGGGGAGAGCTTTTGCAGTGTCTGCAAGTGGATAGGCCACTTGCAAGTTCTTTTGGATTGTCTATTCCAAATCCACTGTATAACACTGTTTACTTGATATAATCAACCAGTTTGATTTGTTTAACCATTTTGATGACGGTAGAGGAGAGAAGGGAATTAAGTAATCACCTGGTTAACAATAATATCTACTTCGACACAGCAATTACACGCAGAAATTATATTTAACTAAACCCAATGCTTCTTTGATATATAGCTCTATAATTGTCGTGTTATTTGAAAAGGAGTTTTAAGAAAATTTGAAGCCAGACAAACGTAAGGGAAGGGGTCCATGCATGCGCATGAAAGCAGAATCTAAGGCAGAGCAGAGAGACGAAGATATTAAAGATGGAAGCCAAGTTGACTGCATATTTTAAGGAGAAAAGAAATGGAAAACCTGGTCAATCAACTGCATCTGGCTCAATCTGCACGAGGATAAACTTTTTTTGGTTTTACCATGATGATGGGGGGTGGGATAGGGATATTTATTTGGTATTGTCAACTGGATATTTGTGTTGGATACATGGAACCTTTTGGCTGGAAAAACGAGAGCAAATCATCTGCAAGACCCTCCATTTGAGGACATGATTGATATTCTTTCGCCTTAATTTATTGTTCAGTTTACCTGCTTTCCCAATGCCCCACCCATGGCTTTTTCTGACGATGATTAGTTTATTCAACCCCCCCACGTTTCATTTAGACCGACACTGTTGATGACATTCCAGACGCACTAACAATCTAACGAAGTTAAACATGCATAAACAAAACTCGAAAGCGTTAAGAATGGCTTAAAAGCTCTAAAAAAGAAAAAATAATAACAGAAAATACTAATAATTTACTGGACCTGCGTTCTTATTAAAACGACAATTCCAACGAACAATTCAGATGCTTTTTCATAGGAGATTCTACAGAAAAGCCAAAACATTTGGAGACGAGTCTTCATTAAGACGGAAAGGCTCACGAAAGATACGCAGGTATTCAAACAGCAGCTTTTGAATTACATCAGGCAAATCGTTATTTTCAAATTGAGCACTGCTAGGGACTGTGTTTGTAAGGCCATAATTCCATATTCTTGTTGCTGTAGCCATGTTGAAAAAGCTTGGGACGAAACAGATTTCAGCATTGTCTCCCAGTGTGCAGCTAGCAATCTCAAAACAGTGTTAGCTACACTGATGAACAAAAATCCTTGAGGCAAGTTAAATGTCACGGGGCTAACAAAATTTATCTAATCTATGCCTTAGATCATGTCACTGCCGCTTAAGGGTAGCATTTAGAAAGTAAACTTGAATTAATGTTGCCGCATTATCCATGAAACTTCATTAGAGATCTGACCACTTAGCAGTTTCACTCTATTGGTTACTATAACATATAAATTGTTGAGAATCGAACGCGAGACAGAAAAAAAAAAAAAAAAATTTCGGAAGCAAAGACACTAAGATTTACGTGGAAAACTCTTACGGGTATAAAAGCATGGGCAGAGGAGAAAATCAATAATCAGAAATCAATGTACAATGAGTTTTGCGACTTAAGCATCAATATATAGAGAAAATAAATAATCATAATATCGGATACGGGCCCAACCCGGCCCAACTAAAATTTGGGTTACACTGAACTCTAATAATCTTCACCTTGACATGAATTCCATATGAGAGATTCAATGTAGGCTTCTCGACCCACCCCAAAATAAATCTAGAACACTGAACTCTGACAATCTCCATCTTCAAAGAAATTTCAATGCAAGGTGAACGATCTACAAAACTTTAATGAAAAAACAACCCCCTCTTCCACAATGGCCTCTACTGGGCCAACTCAATATCTGGTAGTGGTACTGATCAAGTTTAAGCCCTACTTAAACTTGAGAGACACACTTGGGGAGAAATCACATTTCCTCCATGGTACCATCGAATTATCAGAGATGTCACAACAATTGCATGTAAATATGCTCAAGACCCCCTACTGGAATTAATACCCTTGAACATACTCAATGCATAACCCACTGTAGTAGTTTCATCATATCGCTGTGGAGCTTTACCTTTTCTATTGGTTTTGCTTTTGACGATACTACTCTGACGTGAAACTGTAACTGGTGACGATATGGTGACCGAATCACCCTGAACATCTGTAATAAGCTGACATATCGGCTCTGATGTAGATTCAAATCCCAACCTGCACTTCACCTGAGAACTTGACTTTTTCTGAGTCTTCTCCAAAAAACTTTTAAAAGGTGAATTCACAAACTTTGCAACTTTATTATTTGTCACTCTAGAACCCTGTAACATATATAAATTTATAGAGCTTTTATGTCCCTTTAACTTGGCTAAAGCACCCATACTAATCTTTATACCTCCACTTATAGGGTTGTACTTGTACCCTTTCGAATTCAGAGTACTCAACGAGATCAGATTCTTCTTTAAATAGGGAATATGTCGCACGTTACCAGTGTCCTCACAACTCCATCAAACATTCTGATTCTGATGGTACCAATATGAACTTGCAAGGTGTGTTATTACCTATTAACACAACACCTCTTGAAATAATCTCATATGTCGAAAATCAATCATAATTGTAATACATATGAAACGAACACGTTGAATCCAAAATCCACTCATTATTTCGCTTTGAGTTTCCCTCTGACACAATTAGAAGATTTTCATCACTACAGTATTCTTCTTCTGCGACAACAACTTCACCAGATGTCATCGGTTGTTTTCCCTTCTTAGCAACTCTCTTTACTTCATTATGCAATTTACAGCAATCGGCTTTGATGTGCCCCCTCTTCTGACAGAAGTAACAGATTCTATCATGGTTCTTTGACTTTGACATGCCCTTCGAATTCTGAACATTATCATTGCTTTTATTATTATTTGACTCTCTTCGAATTCTTGAATTCGAATTAGAGTTTTAGAGTTTTAAATTCATATTTACTTTGTTCTTAATTGTAAAGGGTGATTCCCTAATAATTCATCACACAAGGGTGACTCTCCACAATAGTCAAATTTAGGGTGACGCCCGACAATAGTCAAATTAAGAGTGACGCTCCGTAATAGTCAAAGGTTGACGACCTTAGAATTAGTCAAGGGGGACACCCGTTAATAGTCAATTTGTAAACAGTTTATTGACACCTGTAAACCAATTATTTAGTGGATCTCCAAATGGAACTTGGAGCCCGGACGTAAGTGAGTTTGCTGAATCGTGTAAACAATATTGTGTACACTCTCTTTATCCCTCACTTTAATTTATGCATTTATTGTGATTGCTTATTTAATTGTATTCGATAAATCACTTAGGGATTTAGATAATTTATATATCATATGAAAACGTTAGAAACCCTATATTCATTCCCCCCTTCTATAGACATATATCAATCCTACAGTTGCTTCATTAAATTTCGCTCTAGTTTCAACCATACTTGTTGATTGTACTGCTTTAATACCAATTATTATGAATGCATGAAGAATTAAACCAATAACAGAAAATGGAAGATTATTTTGGAATTTTCAAAGCCAGAAACATAGTGATTACAGAGGAAAAACAACGAAGAAGAAAAATTACACACAATTCACCACCCTTTTCCCCCTTTTCTCGTTTCCTCCTTATACCCTCCCGCTTATGACGTTGCTTCCCGCCTAAATGGTTGATATCATGACACTCCATCTCGTCTTCAAGAAAATTATACAATAAACCAAAATGACTAATCTTTCATTGGTTCCCAAAAAAATCAATTGTTTTTTTTTTCTCTAACACGCAGGATGGTAAAAAATACAATCAATAACCAAGACGTGTATGACAAAAAAATCCCAATAATTACCGAATGCGAAAATTCAGAAATGAATACCTCCTGTCACCTTTAGCCGAAAGCAACATACTTCCTCGACGTCATAGAGTAACAGTCAAACCACAAATAAGTAATTGCAAGATTCAAAAGTATGCTAAAACTAAAGTGTCGTAATTCAATTATCGGGAATCCAAACAAAGAAATAATATCAATAAAACGACATTGCCCTTTGAAATGTAAAGAATCGGGAAAAAAAATGGCTAAAAAATCCTCAAATGATAGGCTAATCAATGAAAGATAAAAAATGGCTAAAACACTGCTTCAACTGCTACTCCAACATGGCAACTAGCTTTAGCAATCATTCAGCAACCTAGTTAACTTCAGAAGCTTTATCTATTGTAATTAGTTCACCAAAGATTTCGTATTTCGCGGTACTCTTCAGAGCGCACAGTTGATTCTTATATAGTAGGGGCACACACACAATGATCCGCGACAGATCATCCTCATTCCACCGCGGAATGAGATTAATAAGTTTAACGACAAACGTGACAACGATGTTTGCAATGACGTTTTTTCATAGTTAAATGGTTAATTTGTCAGCAAAAATAGTTTAGTGGTTGACTTATCATTGATCACAAAATACAATGGTTGATTTGTCATTTTCCCTTCATCTGGCCACAATATGGCAAAAAAGACTTGTGCAATGGCACAAGGAGCCTAAGGTAACCAAATATTATGAACCAAAGTTACTGTTTAATTATAATGGTAGACCGCCATTACCCTATTATATGGTCGTCTAATTAAGTATTAGCCACTTTCATGGCTAAGTGTCCTACTATATTCTATTGGCTATTATCGTCTTTACAAAAGATTTGAAAATTTAAAAAAAGTAGAGTAGATTGAGGAGATGGAGATTAGGAATAGGAAAGAAAATAGTTGAATTAAAAAAAATAGAGGAAGAGAAGGTTACTAGGACTGCAGATTGGGCTATTTTTAGCTTGGGCCCAAAAGTCAAGCGAAGTTAGAAAAAGTAAGCAAAGAACGAGCCACGGTGCGCGCAGGAAACAGGGCCGAAGCGGAAGCGCGTGGCAGTGAGAAGCAGGGAGGAGTGATGCTATAAGCGGAGAAATAGATGAGAAAGGCGGAGGTTACGAAGGCCATCGCTCTCCCGCGCTGTTACTCGCTCTCTTCCTCCGCACTCTCGATTTTGTCTCGTATAAATTCCCAGGTCCCCTAAGCACTTCCATTTCCGCTTTGTAATAGTAAATCTATCTCGCGCTCTGTCTCTCTCTCTCTCATCAGCTCGATCCCACTCTCTCTTTTTCTTCCATGAAGTCCGTCGTTTCTCTCCGGTCCTTCAACTGTAACTCTCTCTCTCTCTCTCGCTCAATGTGCGTTTTTGTGATTGTGCTTGAGAGCTTCTTGGAAATTTGATTTGATCGCGTGTACGATTTGAGCTATGTGTGAAAGGAAATGCTTCGAGTTTTGAAAACAACTGACTGTCGTAATTTTCGCGTAGTTTCTGTTTGAATGACCAAGTTAGCTTGTCAAGTGTCTGTCCTTGGCAGCGTAGCTATTTTTGAACGTAAATTTCTATGTAATGGCTGAACTTAGGATCTAGTGAATCGGATCTGACGGGACATTCATTTCAGTTTATTAATTTTAATTATTTTTTATTTTTTTAATATAGACCTGTTAGTCCTGTGCTTCCGTGTTGATTATGTTTGTTTTGAGCTTAATTGATTCATTTAGTAGGCATGCATCTCTTCTCCTGTTTTCCATATTATCTGTACGAATATAAGTTGCTGAGATTTTTCTGTTCAATCACAATTGTCAGGTGTATCAAGTTCTCTAGCTCTTAATATAATCTTTGAAAAGAGAAAAGTAATAGGTCATTGCAATTTAAAACGTAGGAATTATCAAATGCTATTTGATGTTACTATATATCTACTTTGGGTTCGTTTTATGCATAATATAAGTGAATAAAATCTAAATTCAAAGCCATGAGGTCGTTTAATCCAATTTTAATTTTAATTAATTTCTTTTTCTTAATTTTAATTTCTTTTTCTTCTTTTTATTTTCTAATATATGTTTGTAGTTGTCCGAAAATTTTGCATTTTAATGTTCTTTTCTATGTTTTTGTTTTGTTCTATCAAGTTGAAAGTGTTTTGATTGTTTACAAAGCTTCCGCTTACAACGAGATCCTATCTCTGTCATTGGTATATGGCAGATTCTGCAGGTACCGTTTCACACCTGCAGTCCATACTTGAGAAGCCAGGTATTGTCTCCATTTATAATGTCGGTAATCCAAACATCCGAAGATTGACCATCAGGGCAAAACCCATCAACCATTCAACTAACAGAAAAGGAACTCAAATATCATGTGTAAAGACTCCTGAAGTTATTAAAGCAGCTGAGCCTAATGGTGAGGTTATTTCTAGCGACACTTTTGATCATATCTTATTTTCCCACATTTTGTTTGGCTAGTCTTTGAAAATATTTGCATTATGATTTAAATTTGTGAACTAGTTGCGTCTTGATTTTACCAGGTTACATTTTCTTGCTAGTGGGGTATAATTGTGTCACTCCATTTTGATGATTGGCATGGTTAACTAATCTCTTATTTTCTAATTAGTTTCACTTTGTGTTTTTTCATTGATTTCAAATTTCTTAAAATGTTCTGTTAATATACTTTGAGAAAATGTAATTGCAATTGTACATCCTGTTCAATGCTGAGACAATTTTTCTTCTTCTTCAGATATATTACTATATATTTGTATATTATTGTGTCTTAACTGTCTGACTTACATAATATATGTTTGGCCAGTTTCTTCTGATGGCAGTTTACTTGGCTCACAAGAGAAGATACCAGTACACAGTGGAGTTTTTCCTAATGGATATGAGGCGAGTATCTCACTTCAAGCGGGCAATTTGACATTATTCACTCTTGCTATTGTGTGAATGAATAAAGTGTAGCATTACTCTGCTTCTTAGTATGTTAATTTGTTTCTTTCTGAGTTGAGCTTGCCTTTTCCTTTAAATTCTTCAGGCTTTGGTTCTGGAGGTCTGTGATGAAACTGAGATTGCTGAGCTGAAACTAAAGGTGAATCAAACTTACGCAACTGATTGGTACAAAATCTATTTTATTGATTAATATTTTACTGTACGAACAAAGTTGAATGTAATTATGATAATTAATTGTGTGTAAATAAAAGATTGCCTCGGCTAAAGGAAATATAACTTTCTACTTCATCCAGAATCAGCATGGAATTGTGAAAAATGCTAATTAGTGAATACAATGTTATCAGATGTGTAAATATTTGACTGGATTTGCGATACTTGGCAGAACTGGTTGCCATTTGAACTCTGCCATTTCATGCTTTCGATAAGTGTTAGAATTATAAGGATGAATGACAGTCATAGAACCACTTAGGATTTGTGTTCTTGGTTTTCATTGTGACATTACACAGAACCTTTGTCGGGATAAATTGTATGACTTTTTATATCATTATATTTCTTAGCCAAAAAGTGATCATTATCTTATAGGTTGGTGAATTTGAAATGCATCTAAAGCGAAACATTGGAGTCACAAAAGCTCCCCTCTCTGGCATTTCACCAACAATGCCACCACCCATTCCAACTGTACCTATGACTGGAGCAACCACGGCTGCCTCCATTGCGCCATCAGCACCCAAAGCTTCTCCAGAGAAAGCTAATCCATTCACGAATGTCCCCTTGGAAAAGTCATCAAAGCTAGCAGTGCTGGAAGCATCTGGATCAAAAGGATATGTCTTGTTATCTTCGCCAACAGTACGTGATTGTATATGGATTATGACTTGTTTATTCTGTTTTTTTTTGTCAGGAACATGAAACTATGATGCATTTGTTCCTTTTCTATTTCTTGTATTTGGCCAGGTTGGATCATTTCGAAGAGGTAGAACTGTGAAAGGAAAGAAGCAACCTCCAATCTGCAAAGAGGTATCAACTTACCTCTCCAAGTTTCGTTTTTCTAAGGCTGTATTTACTGCAAATTTCCAGATGCATCCGTGACAAACTAATATATTCTGAAAAAACTGATTATTCGATGTCCGTTTTGATTATTTCCTCATATTCTATGAAAATGAATTGATGTCTGTTGATGATGCTTTAGTCTTTAAACATTTTGCCTCATTGGCACAACCACCCTTTTTAGTATCTTTCTAACAAATTTAAAGTAAAAAATAAAAGAGAAGTTTTTTCGGTTCTCAAAACTTTCATCTTTCTTGCTGGTGGATAAAACTTTGTGTTGATATGTCTGTCAATAAACTATCTGCCTTACTGTCACAAACCACCGTTCATTCTTCTAATTTCTTTGAAGGTTTCAAAGGTGAAAATAGAAAGATGTAAGCGTTGTGTTCTCACTTCCATTCTTCTTTTTGTAGCTTATTTCTTTTCCTTTTTGTTCATTTGGTTCATCAGTGTGCTTTCTTACCCATAAAAAGACTCACTTTTCTTACCCGTGTAGGGAAAAGAACTTTCCCCTTTTTCCAATAAGACATGAAGTGTCTTATGCTGCCTGACTAGAATCCTTTTAGCAACTTTGATATCAGTTTAAGTAAAACGGTTTTACTAAACATAGAACTAAGTAGTAAGGTGAGAAAAACCTTTCACCTTCCTTGGATAAGACATGGAGCGTCTTTTGATACCTAATTATTATCCTTGTAGCAGTTTTGACCTATTTTCATGAAAAAGGTTATATTAAACGTAGAACTACGTTGTAAGGTAAGTTGCATCTTAGAGAATTGCCACTAATACCTATAATTTCATTGCCTCCTTAACTATACAGGGTGATGTCATCAAAGAGGGACAAGTTATTGGATATGTGGATCAGTTTGGCACTGAGCTTCCTGTGAAAGTGAGTAATTTCTATTCCCGATTCTTTAACTGTCAATCTCCCTCTAATAGATATTCACGGTAGTTTTTTGTTGATTTATTGAGCAGTCGGAAGTGGCTGGTGAAGTCCTGAAGGTCCTCTTTGGAGAAGGAGGTATAATTTTTTCAGATACTGGTTTTTGAGGAGTAAAATATATATGAATGTGCGATAGTGCTGTATCTGATATTGATGTTTGACTGCTGTATTCCAGTTTCAGTCTATTTATGCACACTTGCACACAATTGTCTTGAGAAGAAGAATAGTGTCCTGACCTTACACATTTTTAGTGTTTTGATATTTAGATATTAACTGGATTACCTTTATGGTCTATGAGATGAATATCTTTACGATGAGAGATTGATTATTCGTTGATGAACTTCAGTTTTGTACCTGCCACACTTTTTACCATCTAATTCTAGATGAAGCTGGGACAGACAATTTACTATTTGTTCAACTCTATACAATTTACAGAAGCTGTTGGATATGGAGATCCCCTCGTTGCAGTCTTGGCATCTTTTCATGGAATAAAGTGAGGCTACGCATGAAATTGGCGAAGTTCGAGAGCTTAAAGGTTTGCAGCTTTTTTTTCCTAATATTATTCTTTTCTTTTAATTTCTGCCTCTTAACCTCTGTGATCACGGTAGAGGCTTTGTTTTTGTGATATGTAATTGAGAGTCTGTTAAAATCTGAGTTGTTTAGAAAACATTTGTCATTCCGTTCAATTGCAATTATTAAGTTATAATGTCCTGCCTATAAACCGTAAGGGCCCTCCTATAGCTTTATTCAAAATGCATGGTAGTTGTTTTCACCATGCCATGACAACTTAGTTTTTGGTGAAAAGCCTGCCGGTCAAGCAGCGCCAAAGATTCAGCAGAATAATTAATTTGCAAGGAAAAAAACAAACAAAAGAATGAAGGGTGAGTTTAAGTAATCCTTTCCATCTCTGTCGCAGCGAGAGCAAACCTCCGACTGTGAAATAAATTCTCTAGTGTGAAGATCCCATAATCTTTGCTATGGGCGTTGAATTATACGACGTTATCATACTGGTAAGGAGTAGAGGGGTGAAGGTAATCAACTTGAACCATTTCTCGAAGTTGGTGTAGATATAATTCAATTTCGTATAAAATCCTTTCGTGGTAGTTGATTAAATCGGATTGGCTGGGTTGGGTATGATTTATTCATTTTACAAATGAAAATGGAATTTTGGGCAATTTTTTTTCTAAAAAAAAATTGTTGGTAAGAAAAATCCGAAGCTTCTTCAAACTGCAACCCCTCAAAAGGTTAATCCACTTGGCATGCATATCCTGTAAGTCCACGCAGACAGCCAGATAGGAACCATTGGATCTGTGAACTAGCAAGCAACTGGGTCTGGCAGTTCATCGTTCACAAAAAACTGCAAATTTCTTGATTTTCAAAACCTAATCTAAAACTACGTGTGGAGAGGGGCAGTCCACATTTCCAAATAATAAACATTAAACTATTTTGTTTGTTGCATAATTACAAAGCTTTGGATTTCTCTGGGCGTTACGGTGAACTCGGGGAGGTGGCGAATCCATCGTCCTCGCCTGTGAGGAATGAAGCCCCTCGTTCACAGAGGCTTTACTAGTGGATCAGTGCACTTTGCCTCTACTCGCCATAGCTCATGTGCTCCACCGGGGATCACTGTACGGCGCTGTTGGAACTCCGATAACCACGTTTCTTTGCGATGCCCAAGTGGAAAACGCCGCAGCGTCAATCTTGCTATTCGATGCCACCGGGATTCGAGGGAAGATCCGGACTTTTTCGGCGGGGAGTTGAAGCAATCGCCTAGAAACGACGACTCTTTCGACCAAACTCGCCGGACCCCACTCAGTAGTAGACGAGAGGTGATGAGTTTGCCGATTCTGGCGGTTGGCGCGAGTATTCTGCGGTCAGCAGTCGCGAGAGCGGAAGAGAAGAGGCCGGAGACGGCATCTTCGGGTGGGGTTTCAACTCCTGATCTCGTGCCTGCAGTTCCAAAAGCTGTGGAGAAAAAAGAGGATGTGATAACTTTGAGAATTTACGACGCAACGGTGATTGGAGAGCCGTTGGCCGTGGGAAAGGATAAGCAGAAAGTGTGGGAGAAGCTAATGAATGCTCGGATTGTATATCTAGGCGAAGCTGAGCAGGTCCCTGTGAGCGACGACAAGGAGTTGGAGCTTCTAATCGTGAGAAACCTCATGAACAGGTGTGCAGAAACAGAAAGGCCATTATCTCTGGCTTTGGAAGCATTTCCATCTGATCTACAGGACCAACTCAATCTATACATGGACAAAAGGTTTTCCTCTATTACGTTTAGTATGTTTTCTTTGCATTATGAATAGTTAGACGACTAATTAACACAGCACTATCCATCTTTAAAGTACTTATATTCATAAATTTCAGGATAGACGGCCAAACTCTGAAGTCTTTCCTATCGCATTGGTCACTTGAGCGCTGGCAGGAGTATGAACCACTTCTAACTTATTGTCAAGATAATGGAGTTCGACTTGTTGCCTGTGGCATTCCACTCAAGGTACCCTCTATTTTCATATAAATTAATGGTGATTTGTTCTGCGTCCAGGATTGTCCAGGAAAGGACAATATTGCATATAAATAGAGATGTAGTTTTGCAAAGATGCGGATTGTGGATTTGTTATCCTGGCAGTGTGCTGATTATGGATTTATCGTTAGGTTCTGAGGACAGTCCAAGCAGAAGGTATTCGGGGGCTTTCAAAGGCAGATCGCAAATTATATGCTCCTCCAGCTGGCTCCGGTTTTATCTCAGGCTACACTTCTATCTCACGTAAATCCAACTCAGACTTGAATTCTCCGCATCAGACCACTTCTTTTGGTCCAAGTTCATATCTATCTGCTCAAGCAAGAGTGGTTGAGGAATTTACTATGTCTCAAATTTTATTACAAGCTTTGGCTGCTGGAGGAGCAAATGGCATGCTAGTGGTGGTCACAGGTTCGAGCCATGTTACATACGGCACTAGAGGGACTGGATTACCTGCAAGAATCTCGAAAAAATTACAAAAGAAAAACCAAGTAGTTGTATTGCTTGATCCTGAAAGACAAGATATTCGGAGAGAGGGAGAAGTTCCGGTTGCAGATTTCTTGTGGTATTCTGCTGCCAGACCTTGCAGTAGGAATTGTTTCGATCGTGCTGAGATTGCTAGAGTTATGAATGCAGCCGGCAGGAGGCGAGATGCCCTTCCCCAGGTTGGCTGTTCTTAATATTCTTACGTCATAAATACGCCCTTTTGTTGATTAGTTCTTGAATTTGGAATTGTTTTAAATAATTGAGAGAATATGTTTTGAAGATTTCATACTCTGTCCACAATTATATAATTTCCATTCTCCCCACGGCATGAACTGCTTGCGATAAAGTCTCGTCGCTATTCTGTAATAGTACGGGTAATATTGAAAAGTTGTTATATTGAGGTAATTTACATACCCTTCAGGATCTTCAAAAAGGACTGGATCTCGGTTTAATATCACCAGAAGTATTAGAGAACTTCTTTGATCTGGAGCGATATCCTCTGATTTCGGAACTTACTCATCGTTTCCAGGTATGCTAGCTGAAAATCAATCTCTCGTTTATGTTAGTCGATAGATTTTCACTTTGTTTATGAATTATGAACAGCTCTTATCTGGATCCATACCCTTGTTTGTCTGTCATGGTTGTCTAGAAATCTTGTTGTCTTCATGCAGGGCTTCAGGGAAAGACTTTTGGCAGATCCTAAGTTCTTGCATAGACTAGCTATCGAAGAAACTATTTCAATAACGACGACTCTTTTGGCACAGTACGAAAGGCGGAAAGAAAATTTCTTTGAAGAGATTGACTATGTTATTACGGACACATTACGAGGCTCGGTTGTCGACTTCTTTACAGTCTGGCTTCCCGCCCCAACTATATCATTCCTTTCTTCCGCCAATGGCATTGATGTGCCTGAAGGCATGAACGCACTGGGGGATCTTCTTGGTTCTATCCCAGACAATGCATTTCAAAAGAATCTAGCTGGGAAAAATTGGAATATCAATCATAGAGTTGCATCTGTGCTGTTTGGTGGTTTGAAACTTGCCAGCGTTGGATTTATTTCTAGTTTAGGGGCAGTGGCTGCTTCAAATGTTTTGTTCACTGTCCGGAAGTTGCTCAATCCAGCTCTGGTTGCTAAGCAACGAAATAAACGATCTCCAATACTGAAAACGGCAGTCGTCTATGGATCTTTTCTTGGTACATCTGCAAATCTTCGTTACCAGGTAGAGATAAAACCTACTAATGCTCTTACACATCTGTGATATTTGCAGGTAAAGCTACAGAAGAAATTTTGTGGCAAGTTTCCCATTATTTCAGAAGTAACACACAGATTAATTTCATAGCAGTAATCTCTACTCTCATTCTTGTTCTTACGTGTTTGTAAATTGACTGGAATGTAATTTGTAATGCAGATTATTGCAGGAATAATCGAGCATAGATTATCAGACGCATTTGCTTCCCAAGTGTTACTTGTAAATATGGTGTCTTTTGTTGCTCGGACCGTCAACTCATACTGGGGAACTCAGGTTAGAACTACGAAGAGAAGCAATCTCTCTTATTTTTCTGCCGCAGATCATACATTGACCCCCATAACGTTTAATTCCCTCGATCTCTGCAGCAATGGATTGATCTTGCAAGATTCACCGGACTGCAAACTCGGAAGATGGAATCAGAACCTGCATTCCCGGTTCAGGAGTCTCCGGATTCTGCTGCATTGGGATACAGCAACGCTGAGGAGGGCAGCGCGGACGACACGAAGAATCAATGAGGTTATATCATTTCTCCATACAGGCATCCGTATACACTTATACTAACAGCCATTACATTTTTTCCAAGCCCACTCAGGAAGGACTTGCGCCAAAGGAGTTTCTGTTTTTCGTTGCTCAATTTTTGCCAAACGCTCAATGTGTGAAGTGCCAGTTTGATGAAAAGCAAGGCTTGATATCTAATTAACCTGCCTACTATTAATGTGGATCGAAGAGCCGCAAGTTCATCGTAATCATCTTTATTTATCTATTAATTTAATACGTGCAATTAAAATAATAAATTATTTAAATAAATGAATAAATATGGGAAATCATCTAAACAAACACACACGGAATGAATTTAGTGATAAATAATTTTTGTTAATAAATGAATTATGATAAATGAATGATATAAAACTCTTTTTTTTGTTAGAAATTTGAATTTTTTAAGCTTTGTAGGATTTATTTGAGGAGACAAGGAGGGTTAAGATTAGAGTTTAAAGTTCTCAACCAAGTCTCTCAAGATTTTCCTAAATCTAATCCTACTCTCTAATTCTCTTAGACATTCGCTTTCCCACCAATCCGATGGATCTCCTGCGAGTATTAGTGTCGCCAAGTCGTCTTCAATTGGCTGATTCTGGAGAGTGGGTATCCATTAGTCTAGTCGGATGTAAAGTAGTTCCAATTAAGTTCATGTATGGTTAAAAGGCGAGACAGAAAGTGTCTATAATTATTATTAAAATAATAAAATTTAACATAAACAATAACGTCAATATTTCCTTCTTTAGAGGGCGAGTGTAACACCTCGAAAAATTTTAAGGAAATTTCCAAAATTAAACTAATTAAAAATATTAATTTAACATAATCAAATTGAGTTGAAATTTTTTCCCACTTTAATAGAGGAAAAATTTCCATCAACACAAAAAGCATGCTCACTTGACATGCAAAATCAAAGCACATGGTAATTTTTCGACAATACGATAGTCTAAAATTCATTGACTGCCTTTCCAAGAAGACAAAAAAATGGACGTAATTTTAATGCTACTCCATGTATTAATTTTCCCGTAAGATTCTAACAGAACATAGCAACTGTTGCATCATAAAAATGTTGACTGTCAAAAACATAAACAATGTCTTGTTTGCCAAACATCCAAACAATGTCCATAAATCTTAAGGGAAACAAATGGAAGACAATTTACATTCTAATTCATTAATCCTAAAAGGAAAATGATAAATTAAATTAAATGTTTGCCAAATTTTAAACAATGCAGTCAATATAAAAGTGCATAAATCATGGATTCATCATTTAAATACTCAAAAAGTTGAGTCGAGTGATTGTAGTCAACCATACATAAAAAATATATAATTTCTGTTTTGATCATTTGTATAGTCTAACAATCATAATCTACTAGTGAAATGTAACAAAATAAACCTACAAACAAACAAAGTCGAGTTCATCTAAACAAAAATTTCATTTTGATTATACTAAATACAATGCAATTGATACAAAAAATACCAAAATTATGCATTCATCATTTGAATATTGAAAACTAACCCCAAGAACAAATAAAGTTAAATTCATCCAAACAATATATCAATCACGATTAAAATAACAATCAATATATAAAACATCAAATTAATGTATCCATCATTTGAATACTCAAAGACAATAACCTAACAATCATAATGTACCCATATTCATCCATCCAAGATCTCGATTACGACTAAAAAGAAGAAAAAAAATTACCTATTACATATCAATAAATATGTAAAAGACTTCGTATTTATGAATACCCAAGAACTTGAGTTTAAAAATCATAATCTACCAATTAAATATACTAAAAAACTCACTAAAACAAAGCTAAATGCAACTTAGCATAATCTCGATCTAGATTCTAAAGGAAAAAAAATGCACTATAAGGTGATTAATATATAAAACTCTTAATTATTTAATCCAAACAGAATCTCGATCATGACTCAAAAAACAATATATTATTGAGCAATCAACATATAAAATTAAAAATGTAGTCATTCATCTCTTGAATTCTCAAGATTTTGGGTCACTCAATCAGTCTACCAACTAAAAGTAATAAGAAAACTCACAAAAAAAACATAAATTCATCCAAACAAAATCTCGATTATGATAAAAAAAGAAAAAATAAATAATTATGTATTGTAACACAATCAATAAATAAATTCCTAATATTGTATCCAACATTTGAATACGCATAACATTGAGTCTGAGCGATAATAATCAACCAATTAAACGTATTTAATATGAATTAAATTTATAATAACAATATTTTATAATTAGTTTAACTTAAATAAATAAAAATAATCCTATGTTTTTAAAAAACGAGCTACTAACATTTACGTATTGTAAGATTGCTCCTTGTCCACGCTTTTCCTACAAATATAGGTATCAGATGAATTACACACTACCATTTCCAATCTCTTATCACATTTGGATCAAGGATTGGAAAATATTAATATCTGCTAATAATATCAAGAAAAAGCTTAGGTTTGTTTTGATATCTCGCCCAATTGTAAAGAAAAGCATGTATGAAACAAATTAGAGTAAACATATTTTATGAAATGGTTAAAATATTACAAGGTATCTAAAATCAGTCTTTAATGTTATACCACGTTCTAATGTGAACCAAAAATTCAAAACTCTAAAAAGTACAACTTGGACTACTACAAGTTTACTACAAAGCACTTTCATACAAAACTAAGGAGCATTCCTATTATATCAGAATATTACCATCAATAGATGTTTAAAGATAGTTTTTGATGTTATAGCACATTCTCTTGTAAAGCTTAAATTCAAAATATTAAAAACATAAGATTTTGACTCTCATAGTTTTTCCAGGTGAGCTATAAAGAAGTATCTCAAGATAGTTTTTGATATCACACACAATTAAATCGTAAAAAAAATAGCACTTTCAAAGAAATAGAATCAAGAGGTATCTTGAATTATTTTTTGATATCATAAATAATGTAAAATCTAAATTTAAAGTAGTGGAAACATAAAAATTTCATTCTCACATTATTATTTTACATAGGAGATAAGGAAGTATCTCAAATTAGTCTTTGATATTAAACACATTTAAATCACTAAACAAATTACTTTCAAAGCAAAATCACGACAAAGATGCTTGACATCAAGAGGTATCTGAAGTTAATTTTTGATGTCATAACAAATTTTAATGAAAAATCGAAATTCAAAGCAGTAAAATTACAAAAGTTTGGCTCCCCCATTCTTTTTTTACATATGATATATGGGTTGAGTTCAATAAGATTCAGTCCTTGCCTTCTTCTATCATGCTGTTTGCCCGGGATAATGCTGTTGGCCAAGGGACAAATTGAGAGTTGCAAGTGGTTTTGTTCGGTTTTGACCAGCCTGCTGGAACTAAACTGCAACTATGCAATCCTCGAAAAGAACTGATTGCTTTGTGGGGGCTGTTTGGTTGAATTTGGACACCATTATCAAGCTCCCTGAAGAGGTCCTGTCTGCCACTTTTCTTCCTACCAGTTGGTTCAACTATTACAAATATTTACTGAATTGTTTTCTATGTGAAAAGGAAAACTTAATTAGCATTCTTTTTTCTCTGCAAATTTATGAACATAATTGTCGTGTTTTAAGATCCATACAATCTCTCGTTCATTATACTTGATGACAATTCATAATAAGAGTTCAATTCCCAGCTTTGACAATCATCCATTCTCGTTTTGAATTTGATGGGTCTTGGCCTGAATTTTTGTCCAAACCTGAGCTAGCCTGTACCAAAAATGGCTAGAACCAACGTAAGAGGGGAAAAACTTCCGTGACTAATTCAAGAATTCTCTTGATTCAACTTTTCAACTCAGGATCGAGCTTTTAATTTTTCATTTACTGATTTGGATTTTCTTTTGACGCAGCGGCGGGTGAGAAGAAGGGTGTCTCCGGAGATTTGATAACTAAGGGAGCTTTGAAATGGCGAAAGGGGAGGATTCAAACTGAGACTCCAAGATATGCTGAAAAGGCGAAGAAGATGGTGAGCGTGAAAGTGAGTCCTAGGATGATACAACAGCCAAGGTAGATAGCACGACATTGCCTAAAACTGCAGTTTATATTTAGTATTGGTCTTTTGTTCATTAACTTATCAGAAAAACTCCAATCCCTTCTTGTTCTTCTCCTTCGCTACTATCCAGCAACTAAAAACGATAAAATATAAATCTCAAAGTTCCATTTTTTGTCCTTTAATGCCTGTCTTTCGATTCAGTTGAGATGGAAAGTTCAGACTAGTGCTTGAATTCTTGGTACCAAATGAGTTCTTCAGATATTAGAAAAATTTCCAAAACTAGAGGCTCCATCTTTAACCAGACTACATACTTATACTATGAAAGCTGAAGATCTGAATCAGAGTTTCTGCGTTATGCTATCTCCCCTTGCCATGTAGTTGAGGCCTTCCCAAATTTTTTAAGAGCTTTAACGACTTCTTCTGTTGTGACGTTACCTGTTACTGTAACTTTGTTCAACTCTGTGTCGACGTCATAAGTCTCAATGTCTGGCAGGGAAGGTGAAAAGTAAGTAGTGGTGAAAGTGCTAAAGCAAAAAACGAAGGAAATCGAAGTCTACCATGGATTTTCTTGATTGCCCTCAAGATCTTTTTGATGCATTCTTCACAGTGCAAACCTACCTTCAATTCCACCACCTGTTGGAAACAAGGAAGACGCAGTATGAGGAGGAAGAGGAAGAGTGATGAAACATACAGAGTCCTGAGGTAAAAACACTTACATTAGACATGTTATACTGTAAAAGTTACAGAGTTGCAGACTTAATTGAGGAGAGAGAGAGAGAAAAGGGCGATGTTCGTTTTGCTGTGAGAAGTGATTCGTGAGATCGTTTTCAATTTAACAGTGGCAAGTAAAGAATCGGATTCTTGAGATGATTGATGCCCATTTTCGCATCAACTTTCTTCTCCATTGTTGACTTTGATGGACAAGGTTGGAGCACTGCTTTCAACGTTGCTTTCCACTTGGTCTCTTGACGAAGATAGTTGAATTTGTCCGTTTGCCAGAACCCCCCTTCACACCATTTTAAGGCTCAAACGCAGTCCGATTTAATTTTCTTATTTTTATTAGTCGTGCAAAAAGAAATGAGTTTTGGGCAAAGTCAGGTAGCATCGATCTACATTTTCAAGATCAATACAGGCCTTGGGTGTTGCTGGTTGAAGCTGGGCTGACTTCGAATATCGGCCCATATTGCCGTTAAGACTTGTAATTAATTAATTAATTTGGAGCAAATGGGCGTGCGAAAAAGCGACAGATGGCAAGATGGGCTGTTCATTGTCACACTAGCCTGCATATTCCCACTCACATCCAAATGTCCACTAATTTCTAATATTCCCTCCTTTTGTAGATCAGTGATTGTTAAAGATGGGGACTTGGGAGTAGAAAAAGCCTAATTAAGAATAAAACAAACTTGTTAAATTTAAATTATTATCTTTTTAGAGTGGATCAATGCAGAAACCTCCAAATCATATGACTCTACTTGCACTATCAGCTATGGAAGACAACAAATGACGTACACTTGTAACATCATCGGCGATTGCGTCAATCAATCGCCTCTAAACGTAATCATCACTAACCACCATTATTGACTGCAGTGCATCGCATCGCATTCCCTCTCGATCGTTCTCTACCAAATCAGGATTATTCCCTCGCATGGATCGTCAAGTTACGTGTAATCCTTAGTCGGGAGTGAGTGGAGAGAAATCTGCCGGTGGATTACTGAACAAAGCACATGTCCGGCAAATGGTCAGGGAATCCTTCTTTTTTACTTTGGGCGACAGATATTCGCATCAAAACCAGTTCTTTTTCGTTTATACTCACGTAAATGGTCGCATCAGCTGCCACGTTTTGGTTTTTGTTGCAGGAGTGCTTCTTGAGAAGAAGAAGAAGATGATAAGAAGAGTGACAGATTGTGGTGATACGAAAGAAGAAGAGGCACACATGGCGTCTCAGAACAATATGCTTTTGGTGGGATGATTTATTATTATGCATGCTTTTTACCTTTTCCAAGCATAAATACGCAGGTGTGATGAAAAGGAGAGGAGTGCAAAAAGACGTAGAAATTAAACTATAATTAATTTGGTACCTACAATTCATGAGTTTCTGGAGATATTTTTTGAAAAGAGAAACCAGAAACTTTAGATGAATTCATGAGAGAAATAAGCACCAGATGGGCAAGGATAGATTGTAATTTTCTAAGACAAATCTTTTGAATCGACAACTTGTCGACAAACTTTGATGAATATGTCTTCCAAACTAGTATCTGCCAAGCCCCAAGCAAGGACGGGAAACCTTGACTTTGCGTAATTTACCGCTCGGAAAACATCTGCAACTCTGGCTTCCGCTTTCGACAGCTCAAACTTGAGAGTTCCTGATAACTGATACAATTTAATCGCGTTTGGGAAAAGAAGACGAACCAATTGCTCGACTTCTTCCTCGTGACCAGGCGAAGTCATCGTTAACACATATGATCCTCCATATCGAGCCTTTAACTATACAAACACGGCTCGAAAGATCAGATAAGTAGTGCAAACTTACAAAACAAGGAGAAAATAATCAGTACGCCTTTTTACCTCATTTGGGGTCCCTATGCATTCCAGCCTTCCGTCGACCATGAATCCTAATCGGTCACACAGGGCCTCCGCCTCTTCCATCGAATGAGCTGAAATGTGCACGAAAAGCCGATTGATCAGAACTTTTCGGGGGGAAAAGAAGAAGAAGAAGAGTTGAGTACTTGTGAGAATGATTGCATGGTCTTGCTTTGCGCGTTTCACTACATTCCATAGCTGATATCTCGAGGCGGGGTCTAATCCCGTGCTAGGTTCGTCCATGTAAACAATCTGGTAATTTTGGCATAAAGATGGATTTTTGAATATGCTTTATCAGCAAATCACAGAAACTGAGATAAGCTGCTAAGGAAAGAGATTTACTTTTGGATTGCCAATTAGTGAAATAGCCACACTCAGCCTCCTCTTCATGCCACCACTGTATTTTTTCACTTGCTTGTCTGCAACTCCGCCGCGGAATAGGTTGACGCTCGAGAGAGATTCTTCCACGGCCTGACGAAGACGATTATCCCGTAAAGAGGAGAGAGAAAGAGAGAGACTTGGAAGACACAATGAATAGGAAGGTTACTTGAGTTAAGACAGAGCCTTTGAGATTCTTCAGTCTGCCATAAAATAGCAAGTGTTCCCTTCCTGTTAAAGTATCCCAAAGCAGGCTGCACCAGAAATGATTATAAAGTATGCCAAAAATAAAACTATAAATAAAAATAAAAATCTAAGCTTACTCATGTTGAGGGCATACACCCATACTCGTGTAAATTTCATCCATACGAGTCCGAATATCGAGTCCTTGAACGAACGCCGTCCCAGAGGTCGGCTTTGTCAGTCCAACCATCTGCAGATGAACTCGAAAAAATGAAAATTGGCTGTAATCTCATCACAACCTTCAAATCTAGTAGATACCCAAAGAGATTCTATTACTAACTAACCATACTGATAAATGTCGTTTTTCCAGCACCGTTCGGACCGAGCATCCCAAAACAATGCCTTTCAGGCAAAGCCAGAGACAACCCTTTGACTGCGGCCTTTTCCGGGTTTCCGTCTTTCCCTGGATACATCTTTTTGAGATTGTTGCATACAACAGCATGGCCGCTATTTTTCGGGTCGATCAACATGGTGTTAACTTTTTCAATCTATAAACAAGAAGAAAACAAATTATTCGAAAGAAATTCATCCGCAATATTCTCAACTCGTTCTTCAGTCGATGGAAGATTATTACCTCTTGGCTGATATCGTCCTTTTCGACTCGATCTTCTTCCTCCTTTCTCGAACTAGACGTCCTCTTCCTGAACCAGCACCAACTTCTTCCAGCTGATGCAACTTTATTCAAAAAAACTGAAACAGAAATTGCCATAATCCACTCCACAAACATGATAATGAAGACTTCTTTCATCCCATTTTCTCTGTCACTCAGATCATCCCAGTGCATTCCATTTTCTTCGAAAGCATAGCTAGAAAACTCATACAATCCTCTATACAGAGAAAATCCTGGATATAACTCCATTACTGTCACCAACCATCCTGTAATAAAACAATATCAGTCTCCGACCGATCAGACTTCAACTCGGTTCAAGCTTTTTCGGCTAATTTTGTCGCATATGTTTTTTTATGAAGAAATGATTTGTATTAAGAATCAGAATTCATCTGAAACAAAGAGCTAGAAATTATAATTAGTGAATAACGATTAAAATTTGATCGCATACTTGGATAAATTGCTTCTTCGATTACTTGTTCGAACACCTGATTGCTTACTAATCCCGTTCCGAAGACGAACAAGTATGCTGTTACTGCAATAACCATAATTTGTCTTTAGTGCGGATAAAATAATCAAACGAATCGGGAAAAATATAAGAAAAATCTCAAACCTGAAGCTGTCTTGACGTTTGAAAAAGCTTTAGATGCTAGAAAGGCGACAGATATTTGCAGGTTTATATACAAGAAATAGAAGACAAATTGGATGCCATAGTTGTTGAATTGGAGCAATCCTATTCCTGCAAGCGAACAAAGTCAAACAATATTAGAATTATTAAAACGAGTAAGTTAAGCGAAGAATTCTACTTCAAGCTGACTATTTGTTCACCTAGACTTGACCCAAATGCCACAAACAAGAAGATGTACAAGGAAGATATGAACAGAAAGTAAGCATAGGAAATCATCCAATAAGGTCCATCGCTAAGTCCATGCATCTTCATCATTATGTGCAGCTTTTGTTGTCTTTCGTATACTAATGATGTTAAAACAACCTACATCAAACAAAAAAACTTCATCCCCAGCGAAAAGTGCAAAAATATTAAAACTTTACGAGAAAATCAATAGATTGATTGATATGCTTACAGGGAACAACTGCAAAATGATCCATTCATAGAAGAGTAAACCGAGAAGCGAAGAAAAATCCAGATCCGGTTGAAGAAATTGAGGGCTCGGCATATCCTTGAAAAAGTTTAGAAAAATTCGAGTACCTGGCTTTTGATTATATTGCAGAAATGAATTAGATACCTGCAAAAAAAAAAGAGCAATTATTCGTAAGATTAGTGCATACTTAAGATTAACTCGAGAGGATAGTCTATGAATTTTCCAATACTAACCAAATTTACTAAACTCGAAATGTTTGTTGAATTGTGAGAGATGATCACATTGAAATTACTCTTGCTGGAGTTCCGGAAATCATAGGCTGTAGAAATATTCAACTGACTATATTCATTTCATCAAATATCTATCTGTTTGACTTGTATGGAAGACTAAGTTTACTAACCTGCTATTACCTCATTGATCTCCCCCTTCGAATTCCCTTTTCGATATCCCGAATATAACTCCATTTTTATGTCTGAAGAACTGTTTCGCCACAATAGTAAGCCTTGTAAACATGTCGGCCCTTGTTTACGTCCAGATGATTAAGAAAAGTTAGCAACTTTTTTTTGGAAATTACTCTCAAACAATAGAATTTAAGTGGAGTGGAAGTACCATCGATATTCTGGGGAGAGAATGTCGAGTTGGCTGGGCAATGGCCTTGAATGTAATATGAATTTGTTGATGAAGATCCCTGCAGAAGTTAGAGAAATCGGATTTGAGAATAGTAGAAGACAAGAGTATGTATTGATCGTAAATGTCAATATAGACATTAATTTACCTGAACCATGTTATCAGACATGTAGGATGAAGAGCTTGGAAACATATTGGCAGCCAAATCTATCAGTTTTTCACATATTTCAGTCCAAAATAAGAATAAATAGGCAAAAAGCGAGAGAGATGGAGGTGAAAAATGTTTACTTTCTGCAAAAGAATGATCCTTGCCGGTGAAAAGTACGGTGGCCGGACATGACTTTCTTCTTCTGCAAGACCCATCAGGCAAGTCATTAAAAGACGAGAAATCAGTTCTGACTGCTCGGAATTCAGAGTCTGGCACCGGCAAAAGTGGGTGGACTTCAAGAACTTCGGGAACGGGACAATGGACTCCAAAACAAATGCTTCGATTATCTTCTTCTGTTTTTCGATGATCTCGTCGGGTGGCAATTTTGTACGTTAAATTCAAAGAAGCAAACAGAAGTAATATGATAATGGGGAACGACAGTATCCGAATATTCATGCAAACATTCCGCTTCTGCCAAAAGGAATTTCAACATCAGCTTCACCATAATAATAAAAAAATAAAAAAACTTTCCACGGTAGATTTTGAAAATGGCCATTAATGGAGTAAAGGATTAAAAAAAGTTGAGATTTTTATGGTCTCTGTCACTCAGAGCTTGACCTGGTACGTGAGGTTCTTTCTCAGCAAAGCGTCTGCTTGAGTCCAGAAGCTCGGCTGCCCATTTGATGAATTCGCCATTGTAGAGTATGATCTTTAGCTTTTTTCACCATTTCTCTGCGTTCTTCGTCAAGGATTTTTATAAAGAGACGACGATGGAATCTTTACGCGTATGAGTTTGACGTGTAATATTAAATCTTCCTTTTGTAGACGTTGAGATACCATGTATAGATGATTTCCAAATCTTAGAGAAACCGCTAAGAAAGGAAACTTTTTGTAAGGATTTAGATAATAAAGGAAACTTTTTATTACGATCTCACCGGCGGCCATCCCACCACTTTGCCGGGGGCTTGGCGTTGTTATTCTCCTTCGAACCATTTTCGTCGGTTTTCGTTGAGATCCACAGCGTCACCTTCTTTAAACTGGATGTTGAGTTTCAGATTACTGGTTTCCTCGAATCCTCTCTTTCCGGTGGCTCTCTGAGCTCCAGATTCGCCCTTGATTCCACCAGGAAGTGCAAGACAAAGCTCAGTTTCTTTGAAATCGAAGCTGAAATCATGGCGCTCTGCTCTGAGCGTTTTGGCCATTTTTTGCTAAAGTTTATCAAAAGCGACAGATATCCGAGAGCGAAAGCTTCGTCTTATGACGTTCTTTCAAACCTTTTCTGCATCTTTCTCCTCGTCTTGAGTAACTTTTAGTTTTGTCTCGGTTTCTTTCAGTTAGGTTGGATGCCCCAATCATAATAATGAAAAACGACATATATATGTCCCGATAAGAGTGTTGTAGTTCAAAAATTTTGCATAGGTTACGAAGTAAACTCGAGCTTCATTCTCATTAACTCTTGAACTCGATCGGATGCATTGGTGAGATTGATGAGTCTATATGCACTAAAGAAGTTGATTTTATCACCAAGCATAACCGTGATTACTGATTAATCACTTTTTATATATACTAGCATATGTTTTCAAAGAATATAGATGGATTGTAATTTTCTAATCCCGTGCTAGGTTCGTCCATGTAAACAATCTGGTAATTTTCGCATAAAGATGGATTTTTTGAGTATGCTTGATCAGCAAATCACAGAAACTTAGCTAAGCTGCTAAGGAAAGAGATTTACTTTTGGATTGCCAATTAGTGAAATAGCCACACTCAGCCTCCTCTTCATGCCACCACTGTATTTTTTCACTTGCTTGTCTGCAACTCCGCCGCGGAATAGGTTGACGATCGAGAGAGATTCTTCCACGGCCTGACGTAGACGATTATCCCGTAAAGAGGAGAGAGAAAGAGAGAGATTTGGAAGACACAATGAATAGGAAGGTTACTTGAGTTAAGACAGAGCCTTTGAGATTCTTTAGTCTGCCATAAAATAGCAAGTGCTGCCTTCCTGTTAAAGTATCCCAAAGCAGGCTGCACCAGAAATGATTAAAAAGTAAGCCAAAAATAAAACTATAAGTAAAAAATCTAAGCTTACTCATGTTGAGGGCATACACCCATACGATAATACTTCGACCATCGGCCCATATCGCCGTTTAGAGTTGTAATTAAATAACTAATTAATTAATTTGGTGCAATTGGGGGTGTGAAAAGCGACAGATGGCAAGATGGGCTGTTCATTGTCACACTAGCCTACATATTCCCACTCATATCCAAATGTCCACTAATTTCTAATATTCCCTCCTTTTGTAGCTTAGTGATTGTTAAAGATTGGGACTTGGGAGTAGAAAAAGCCTAACTAAGTATAAAACAAACTTATTAAATTTAAATTGTTATCTTTTTAGAGTGGATCAATGCAGAAACCTCCAAATGACATGACTATACTCGCACTATCAGCTATGGAAGACAACAAATGACGTACACTTGTAACATCCGCGATTGCGTCAATCAATCACCTCCTGTCGGAGCTAAAAGTATTCATCACTAAAACACCATTTATTGACTGCAGTGCAGCGCAGCGCAGCGCATTCCCTCTCGATCGTTCGCTACCAAATCAGGATTATTCCCTCGTATGGATCGTCAAGTTACGTGTAATCCTCAGTCGGGACTGAGTGGAGAGAAATCTGCGGGTGGATTACTGAACAAAGCATCCAGCTTTTCATTCTATTTTTTCCTCCCACATGTCCGGCAAATGGTCAGGGAATCGTTCTTGGGCGACAGATATTCTCATCAAAACCAGTTCTTTTCCATTTATACTCACGCAAATGGTCGCATCATCTGCCACCTTTTGGTTTTGTTGCAGGAGTGTTTCTTGAGAAGACGAAGAAGAAGATGATAAGAAGAGTGGCAGATTGTGGTGATACGAAAGAAGAAGAGGCACACATGGCGTCTCAGAACAATATGCTTTTGGTGGGATGATTCATACAAATGAGCAAGTGCAGGTGTGATGAAAAGGAGAGGAGTGCAAAAAGACGTAGAAATTAAACTATAATTAATTTGGTACCTACAATTCATGAGTTTCTGGAGATCTTTCGTGACATACATACACTGTCCCTCACTATATCTTATTTAACAAGTCAAAGTTTCGCGTGACATGAGACCACTTATTCTACCTGGGAAACCGTTTAATGCAAATATGTGTAAATCCAAGCTGGAGATTATTCGGAGCGAATTGAGGATTATATTATAATAATATTTATTATTATATTATTAAATTAAAAAATCATGTGCATTAAGAAAGAAATGTATCCTAATAATTATGACAAACTCAACACGGCTTTCCAAGAATTCAAATAATTAGATTAATTATGCAAATTGGGGTCCACTTTATGCTCAATCCGATGATTTGGTCCATGTATGTAATTATTTTGTTCGTTTTTAGAAAAATAATTTATGATATATAAATTATGTTTTTCATTATATTATATATATTTTCCAAGAATAGAAATATTGATAAATGTAATTGAGGTAGACATGGCTAACAGGCCAGCCCGCCCGCCCGCTCAGTCCGTTACTGTACTCGGCCCGTTACAGTAACAGAGCGGGCTCGGCCCGGGCCCAGTAGGCGGGCCGAGCCGAGCCCGAAAGCGCTGGCTCGCCAGCCCACCGAGCCCAGGCTCGCGAGCCTGGCCGGCTGGCCCGGCGAGCCAGCCTGGCAGATGAATGGCCGAGCCCGTCCAGGATGCAGCCTCCAGCTCGAATCGCGTGATTGCCATCGCCATCAGTGATTGTCGACTCGCGTGAAGGTGAGACGACGGACCGAGGCCTGCGATGGATCTCGCGTCGAAGGTCGTCGTCGGGGCGTCGAGGGACGAAGATCGTCGTCGCCCGTCGGGACGTCGAAGGACAAAGCCAGTGCCCAGTAGCAAGCTCTAAACTCTGAAGTGCCGTCGGGAGTGAGACTCCCCTTCTCTGTGAGAAGCGCGCCTTCTCTGTGAGAAGTTTCTCACAAAGAAGCAGAGGGTGGTGGCCGACTCTGTCCGGCGTCCCGCAAGCTGCATCGACTCTCGCGTCGTCGCTAGATCCTCAGGCCGCGATCTCCCTCTCGCAGGAGACCGTCAGTCGGCACCCGCTCACGTCAATGGCCATCGCCGGCAAGACAGAGCTCGCCGACTCGTGTGGAGGGGAACTCCCGAAGTCCACCAACGTTCGTGGTTTTCGTCAGCGCCTCTGTCTCGCATCGTCGCCTCTGTCTGAGAAGTTCAGACATGTGGCTTGCTTCTCTGTGTGAGAGAAGCAACGGTCTTCAGACCGTTTCTTGCAATGGTCTGAAGACCGTTGGCGAGTGGCGATGGCAACGGTCACTAGACCGTTGCCTGTTGCTCGTCTGAGGGCTCGACTGAGCCTCTCAGCTGTTGGCCAACGATCCCAACACAGCAACGGTCTTGAGGCCGTTGCTGGCTTGATCCAACGGTTGGCAAATTATAGGCTATATATACTCCTCGTTATCTCTCAAATTTTTCATCCCAACTTTCTCACATTCTCTCAATCTTTTCACCAATTTTTCTCTCAATATCTCAATCTTTCCTTTTATTTCTCAATTGATTAATCTCTCCATCTTTCTCCCAATTTCAAAAGTATATTTTATTTTTTTAATTTTAGTTTTTTTAATTTAATGTGTATTACAAAATAACTATTTTTTTTTGCAATTTTTGTAGGACTCGTATTCGGGGAGGAGGTGATCACAATTCACAACAATTGCATACTATTGTTGCGTAATTGGTGTGCGGTATCATTTTATTTATTAATTGTTTCGCAGTAGTCAATTCTTTTAATTATGGATCCTCGTGATTTTTTAATTGACACTTTTAATGACACTAACGATGATATTGAGGAAATTAGGGAAGATAATCTCACAATTGCAATTGATCAATCATCGGCACATGCATCCATATCGTCACCTAGAAAGAAAAGAAGTAAAACGTCGAATATATGGAATAATTTTGAAATGAAAGATATTAAAATGGGTGGAAAAATAGAAAGTAGATCACAATGTAAATATTGTATTAAACATTATGCATACGTATCTGGTAGTTCTACTAGCATACTTGGTAGGCATTATGCAAAATATCACTCTAACGCGCAAGTGAGAGACCCTACACAAACACTCATAAATGTTAGTGGCAGTGGCAATTTTATGTATTCACATAATAAAATGAGAGAAGAAGTAGCAAAATATTTATGTATATTTGGCTCGTTAGGCTCGGCAGGCTCGACTCGTTAGGCTCGGCAGACTCGACGAGCCAGACTTTTTCAAGCTCGGCCGACTCGTTAGCCACCTCTGAATTGAGGTAATAAATTATAAATAATTAAAATAAGTGGATAATTCAATATTTAATGGATCTTAGTGAGGGATTAATAATGGTTTATTGGGTGGTGTAATTGAGATTAGAAGCTATAAATAAGGCAACGGACAAGGAATATAAGGCAAACATTGGAACACGTCCTATTTTACGCCATAAATACGAGATTACAGACTGTTTAGGATCTGACCAATGGGGACTCGCCCTCATTGCTCTACCCGACACCATCACACACCAGATAATTCAAAACGGAAAAGAAAAAGCTGAACAAAGCAGAACGGGGACGGAGTTGAGAAGACCAACAAAACACGATACTTAACCGTAATTTCCTACATCTCTCTTGCCCTCCAAACCAGACAATGAGGGATGGCTAATCCTATGCCCTCTTATTTATCGTATTAGCTTTCCAGTAGGAATGGCTTGGCTGGATTATAGCAATTATAAAGCCAGGACCAGACCCGGCACCGTCTTCCCTACTTGATCGGAGAGGCTGCTCTCCCAGAGGGAAAAGCAGTGATTCGGGGATGCCGCCGGAGTGATCTCGTCACTCGATGATGAAGTGGGAGAGAAATCGGACGATGATGGAGAGTCGCTCGGGTTTCCGAGGCGAGTGACTGTAAGCGATGTGTTGAAATATTCTCTCACCTGAGTAATAATACCATCAGTGACCGTCCAAGCGTGGACCCAGAAAATCGAACGCCGCTGGTCGCTGCCCTCGACGAGGACAGTGGAGCCGAAGGATACAATGGATTCAGGAAGGAACTTGAATAATTCGCCGGTGGATTTGGCGCCAGTGAGAATGCGCATCAGAAACTGGTGGGACGGCGGACCATGAAACCACCACTCTAGGTCAGGAGCAACGATCTTCTGGACGGTGTTGACGTCTCGAGAGCTTAGGGCCTCATAGAGGGCGAGAACCACCCCTTGGGTACAGGAATCTTCTCCCTCCAGAGTTCCCAGAGAATTAGCCAGTTCTAGCCTAATTTAGCCTTTAGCCCGATTGAGCGGAAGAGGAGAAATCAAGGAAGCACGCAGAGTAGCAAGGAGAGAAGCGGTGAGAAACAGGAAAGAATGATGGCTTTTATATAGGGATTGGCACGCTAGGGGCCTGGAATCTACTACATCCAATATTCGGATGCTCGTCGTGCAACTCACCAATCAAATTTCACACTAAAACGGGATTAAATTGTTCTCCGCGGATATATGGGTGCTTTTTGGTAAACTCACACGACTGTCGCAACACGTGGCGAGCTTTTACTGGGGATGACCGATGACAGGGGTAATAGTCATTAACAGAATAGACGTGGATATGGATTGAGAGACGACATAGACGGACGGGTGACGTGGGAGGTGAGCGAAATAGTCAAATGCCAGCTTGCCATTCAAAAAAAGTCGTTGGATAAAACGGCGTCGCAGCGAAGAAAATCCAATCACACTCGCAGATTGGGCAGATTAATGATTTCACGTGACCAAAACCATTATTATCTCGAACTCTAATTCAACCAATCCATTGGAATGGATACAGTCGCTAATAATAATATTTCTAATCACTTGTTCTCATAATAAAATATTTATGGGGACAAAAGTATTTTATTCTATTTTCATTTAAATTAAGAAGAATGAAAAATGTGAGGAATATGGAACAAACGATAATATTTTAGATAACCATGAACGTATTATTGTTATTTAAAGGGAAAATGACAAATCAACCATCGTGGTTTGCGGTCAATGACAAGTCAACCACTGGGGTATGTTTTCTAACAAGTTAACCACCAACGTATGTGAAAATGACAAATAAACCATCGCTGTCCGTTAAAAAAAGTTGATGGCCCCACCATGTATGCCTGGACGCCGCGGCGTGCAGGCAATTTTGGCCTGCACGCCGCGGCGTCCAGGCCATTTTGGCCTGCACGCCGCGGCGTGCAGGCAATTTTGGCCTGCACGCCGCGGCGTGCAGGCAATTTCGTCCTGCACGCCGCGGCGTCCAGGCCATTTTGTCCTGCACGCCGCGGCGTGCAGGCAATTTTGCCCTGCACGCCGCGGCGTCCAGGCCAAAATTATTATGAAAAAAAATATATATATATATATATACTTAAACCAATTTCGCCCAAATTAAACCAATTTCGCCCAAATTTCAAGCCCTAATCTGCAATTCGCATGTATTCTATCGTTTTCCTAACCCTAGAGAAGTCTGAGCTGCGCTTCAGCGAGTAGAGAAAGGGATTTTGGAAAAGTTGAAGAATTTGTTGGAAAAAATGGCATCTTGGAGTGTTACAGAAGGTGGTATTAACCGTGAAGCTCAAGTGGGCCCCTCAGAGACATTATTGTCCAATGAGGAGGTACGTGGCTTTGGAAACGAAGTTGCTATTATTTTGCATTCTGTCTCAGCAAATTTAAATGAAGAGGACGATGAGGAACTCCGATCAGCATGCCAATCCACTAGTGATGAAGATATGGACATGGCAGAGAGTAGACTGAGACGCCAACCAGAAGCAGAGTGCACATTTGTTGGTATGGGGCTAGGCAAAAAATATAGTTCCTTGAATAAAATTAGAGAAGAAATTGTTGATTATGCAATGAATAATGGGTATGGGATAAAATTCACCCACAGTGATGTGCGTCGATTGAGAGCTGCTTGTCAAGAAGGGTGCATGTGGCGGCTTCACGCCTCACAAATAAAAAATGAAATGACGTTTCAAATAAAGATGTACAACGACGTTCACACATGCTCCAGAGAAATGGAAAGCCGCCATGCCACAGCCAAATGGGTGGCAACGCATTACTTGGACAGATTTAAAAGTCAGGCCGACTGGCCCATATCTTCCATAATTGAGACTGTCATGAAGGACTTCAACGTCAACATTACATCCAGCCTTGCTAGAAGGGCAAGAAATGCGGCAAAAAAAATTAACGAAGGGGATGCCAATGAGCAATACAAGCTCATATGGTCCTATGCTGGGGAGATTCGGAGGTCGAATCCCGGAAGTTCACTGCGTGTTGACCTCGATATGAGTGTATTTAAAAGGATGTACATGTGCTTGGATGCATGCAAAAGGGCAGTGCTGAATGGTGGTAGACCTGTTATTTGTTTAGATGGCTGCCACTTGAAGGGAGCGACTCCGGGGCAACTGCTTACTGCTGTCACCATCGACGGGAACGATGGTATGTACCCGATTGCTGTCGCAGTCGTTGAAGCAGAAAATAGGGCTTCATGGAGCTGGTTTCTAGAATTGTTGCTGGACGATCTAAACAGCCCATCTGGCAATGGGTGGACGATCATTTCTGATCGACAAAAGGTAAGGTGTTATTCACTGCTTTTGCATTATGTGTTTATGTTTGTCATATATTACCAATGTCTGTCTCATATTATGCATCTTTGCAGGGACTAGTGCCAGCTGTGAGAGAGGTGGCATGGCAAGCAGACCAGAGGTTTTGCATCCGACACCTGTATGCCAATTTTCAAAAACAATTTAAAGGCAAGTTGTTGAAAGATGCAATGTGGGCTGCATCAAGAGCCACAACAGTGAGGCAATTTGAGAAAGAGATGGCCAAGTTACGTGTTCTTGACCTGGCGGCCCATGAATATTTATGTGGAATAGAGGCGACATGCTGGGCCAAACATGCCTTCTCTTCGATCCCAAAGTGCGACATAAGCCTCAACAACCTCAGCGAGTCCTTCAATGCCTGCATCCTACCCGCCCGGGACAAACCAATTCTAAGTATGTTCGAGATCATTCGAAAGGGCATCATGGGTAGGATCGTAAAAAAATATGAAAAGATGGCTCAGTCGACCGAACGGTTGTGTCCAATGATCAGCAACCGCCTCGCCAAAGTACAACATGCCAGTAGAAATTGGAGCCCTCAGTTTGCAGGAGCTGCCCAGTTTGAGGTCAGCAACGGTACCGACATGTACGCTGTTGATTTGGAAAGGTGTACTTGTACATGTTACCGTTGGGAGTTGACCGGCATCCCGTGTGTGCATGCAATCCGGTGCATTCACTTCATGAGGAGATCTCCTGAGGATTTTGTGCATTGGTGCTATCACCGGGAAACATACATGGTGATGTACTCCCACTTTCTCCTCCCCCTTAATGGACCAAGCGAGTGGCTTCCTGTGACGAATCTTGATCCAATTATCCCACCGCCTTTTAAAAGGCTTCCAGGAAGGCCGCGCGTCCGTAGAATACGGGATGTGGACGAGGCCCCCAGCCGGACAGTGCTAAGCAGAAGACATTTGCCCGTCACTTGTGGCCGGTGTGGTAGTGTGGGGCACAATGCCCGCACGTGCGAAGGTGGAGGCCAGTCCAGTGCAGGGGCTGGCAGAGGCAACAGAGGGAGAGGCAGAGGCGGCAGAGGAAGGTCGGAGGACACCTTTATGGGGTTTAGAGTCCCCGAGACAGCTCCCGAGACAGTGCCTGATAGAGTTCATGAGACGCAGGTCCGTGCATTATCACGTTATGCTTTCAATTGTTATTTCACATATGCTCATTTCCTATACATAACATCCAAACAACATATCATTCAACTACACTACGCCTTCTTCTTCCTGGTCGGTTTCGAGCGCAAATCCGTGATCAGGAACGACAAGTGCGGGTCCAGAAATACTCTATCTGCTCGGTCGAACAACGGTCCCTCATACTGAAAGTCTGGAGGTTCGTGCAGGTGGAATTGTTCCTTAATTTTGCATTTTCCTATCACCTCCATCCCCGCAGGGGTACACCGCAAGACGCCGAACGGCCTGTAATGCAAAGGGAACAATTGGCGGTCAATTACGTGGAAAGCAATAATAAGAACGTAAACAAGGGAAACTTCTTACCGCTTTTTGTCGGTGGGAGCTACGATAATGGATATTGATTCCGGCAGTAATTTCTGGTAACCGTATTGCTGGTGCAGGTCAACGGACGACATAAAACAGTCGTGTTTCGGGTGTGTCTGCAATGTAAACAACGCATTATATGATATCAAAAAACATTAACAACAAACTGGAGACGCGAGATAAATACTTACGTGAATCCAACCTACGGTGAGTAGACCGTTTTCCTGTTGATGTCTGAAAACAGCTACGTCCGCGCCGTCCACCGCATAGCACTGCATATAAGTTTGGATGAGTACTTAGATAAAAGCTTATAAACTAGCACACAACGAAGGCCTCTCACAGTATCTGACGTGCCCTTCTGATCCGGGAAGATGATCTCGCTGACGACGTACTCATTGTCGATCAACTTTCCCGCAAGAATTGCGCATGTCTCTATGTTCTTTCGAATATTACCATGACAATAATCCTTGAACCTACTCATCAAATCATGAGCCTGCAACCAAAATGTCAAAAAAGGGTGAGCGTAAACATTAATGAACACACATATATACCGAAATGAAAGACATACCACGCGCACAGTTTTAAGGGGCGGCGGTTCCAGAGGCACGGCTGGAGGAATAGGTTGGCTGCTTCCAACAGGGTTGCTGCCAATTAAAAACATGTCATTACATGAAACAAAATAAAGTACAAACGTGGAATTAGCGTTCAACGGAATGAACTTACAATCGGAATGTCGTATCAGGTGCGTCAGAGGAGGATGACGCGGATGCGTAATGGGGTGCTCGCCTCTCACCTGGGTTCCGGGCTGCCACCATCTCACGATGCCACTCGCCATATTGGTTGTGCCATTGTTGTGCTATGGCCCACCTATCGTCGGCGACCTTGGCCACTTCTTGTATTTGGCTTTGTTGCATTTGCAGCTGCTCTTGCATTCGCTGCATTTGGGTCATGGACATCTGATGGAGCTCCTCCATCCTGCTCATCCAAGCGACCGTCTCATCAGGCATCGAACTAAAATGGGATGCCTGAGGAGGAGGAGGAGGAGGTTGTTCATGAAACGGAACTGAATGCATAGGCGCTGACTGGGGTGGATGTGTTGCATCCTTCTTTGACGGCCGCATCCATTGCCCTCCTGTTTGGGTGATCCCCATTCGGTCCACTAATGAATTGTTGTAAATGTCAGTGACCGACTCTTCAATTCGAGGTTCCGTCTCCGGGATGGGGACCCCTAACTGCTCAACGATACTCTGGATGAGCCAGTTGTACGGCAGTGCCTTCGCTGAGTTGTTGACCACCTCTTGCATGTGGCTCATGATGATATATCCGATGTCCACCTTTTGTCCCATGAACACCTTCTCTAGCATATACAGATCCATGCTAGTAACAAGCTCTCGATGCCCAAGCCGAGGCAATATTGTGTACGTCATTATGAGGTGGATCAATCGGGCTAAGGCATTCAACTCCTTGCCCTTTGGCTTGCTGTACTCGGCAACCTCGGGATCCTGATGCAACAATCTAAGCACCTCTAACCCACGTCCTTGTTTGACGAATGGTGGCGCCCGAGCCATCTGATAATATTCATCGCTTGGCTCCTCCAACACACATCCAAGCATAATGTTGAGATCATTGGCCGTGAACCTAACCTCATGTCCAAAAATATAAGTGTGCACCTCTAATGGTTGGGTGGAAATTCTCAAATTCGCATAAAATAATCGTATAACTCGCTCGCAATAACTGCCCCTCATCCGGCACAACCCGGCTAACCCAGCAGCCTCAAGCATACGATCAATGCCCATCACTGCGAATGAGTCCAAATCTACTATCTTGGACACAATAATTGTACGGCGTTGTATATCTTCTACGTACCGTGCTTTGCAATTCCGGTTCCAATATAGTTTCGACCTTGAACCCACTTGAACGGGTTGGAATGGGTCGCTGGAGCATCCGGCTTCTCCTTCTTCAGGCTCAGCGGTTGGCATAATGGCTAACTCAGTGGTTTCTTCCACTACATCGGCTTCGAACGCCGCAGTTTGAACGGGTTCAACTGCCTCCATCGTTGCCTTCCCACGCTTCGAGGTCAATTTCTTAGTCCTGGATTTCATTCTGATAGTTGAGAGTCAGTCACCAACCTGCAATATAATAACCCACACAACATGTCTAAGTTAGCATAACAGTATTTCCTCATTGCGTCGCTTGGATAATAAAAAATGTAATGAAATATTTTTTTTTAAATAAATATTTTTTTTTTTTTTTTTTGGGCGTGCAGGCCAAAATTGCCTGCACGCCGCGGCGTCCAGGCAAATTTGGCCTGCACACGCCGCGGCGTGCAGGCAAGTTTGGCCTGGACGCCGCGGCGTGCAGGCAATTTTAGCCTGCACGCCGCGGCGTGCAGGCAATTTTGGCCTGGACGCCGCGGCGTCCAGGCAAATTTGGCCTGCACACGCCGCGGCGTGGAGGCAAGTTTGGCCTGCACGCCGCGGCGTGCAGGCAATTTTGGCCTGGACGCCGCGGCGTGCAGGCACTTTTGGCCTGGACACGCCGCGGCGTGCAGGCAAGTTTGGCCTGGACGCCGCGAAAATGTGTGACCGGCGCCGAAGACCCTCATACAGACTGCGAAGAAACGCAGCAAATCTACCTCAAATCAACAGTCCATTTCCATCATGACAGACAACTATGAGAAAATCATCAACAAATACACACAAATCTACCTAATCATCAACAAATACACACAAATCTACCTCAAATCGTCCTCGGCCGTAGCTCCTCTCCTCTCTTCGTCGCACGCAGATCGTCTCTTAGTCGCACGCAGCCGCACTCCTCGTCGCACTCCTCGTCGCACTTCCTCGTCGCACTCCTCGTCGCACTTCCTCGTCGCACTTCCTCGTCGCACTTCCTCGTCGCAAGTCTGTCGAGAGTTGCAGATTAGGGCTTGACAATTTGGGCGAAATTGGTTTAAGTATAAATTTTTTTTTTTTTTTTTTTCAAAATAATTTTGCCCTGGACGCCGCGGCGTGCAGGCCAAAATGGCCTGGACGCCGCGGCGTGCAGGCCAAAATTGCCTGCACGCCGCGGCGTCCAGGCATACATGGTGGGGCCATCAACTTTTTTTAACGGACAGCGATGGTTTATTTGTCATTTTCACATACGTTGGTGGTTAACTTGTTAGAAAACATACCCCAGTGGTTGACTTGTCATTGACCGCAAACCACGATGGTTGATTTGTCATTTTCCCTTATTTAAAAAACACAATGCTCGGGCAAATCGAGGGTGGAGTCTTAAAAGGAGAGAAAGGAGACCAAAATGAAATTGGCTTCTGCAATAAAATAATACTGATTTTGTCAGCATTATTATAATGATCTGATGGCTGATCAGACCATGGCCAGGGAAGTGGGGCTTGAAATTTCAATGCCGCTTTGTTTTATTGGGGGATTCGGTCAAGGATGTTGTGTTGGGACGTTGAAAAGAAGACGTCATTTTGGGCAACAGAAACAGAAAGAGGCCAACTTTGCTTTCAAAAGTTATTATTAGGCTGCCTTTGGGATGCAATCAATCAAAGTAAAGGAGTGCAGTGGCGTGCAGTGCAGTGAGCTTATCTACTAAATTGCTTCTTTAGCGGAGCAGTGAACTTGGGAAGAGGAAGTGGGGACCTGCCATGTCCTTGTTTTTGAGGCTACAGTTTGAGCAAGGACGCATCAATAATGGAGTAAAACAGGCAGGATATTTTATTTATTATTGTTGTTCTGTTCATGCCAGAGAGAGAGAGAGAGGTTTTAATGATTAAGATACATCAATGAGTTACACTATGAAATGAAATGTCTGCTTAGCACCAACCCATCATTGTACACAATGTTTGAAAGCTCAACAACTTTGGGAATGAAAATGACCCATCGCCATTTCGAGACCGTTAGCTCTTTCATCTAATTAGCGTATGAAGCCGCAAGTCTGACCAGATTTTCAACTCTAATTATGAGCAAATAATGTGGCAGTTGGGGTTCTGCCTATTACTTTAAAGTTTTAGGCTTCAATGATCAGCGACTCATTTGAAAATGAACTTAATTTTGGGATGAGTAGGATGCTTTGATTGCTAATCCTATGTTTAGTGAGTAAAATGGTTTCAAATCCATGATGAAAAGCTACCTCATTTCAGCAGACAACTCAGAAACCAGATCACATTTCATTTTGGAGGAGTTTAATCTATAAATTTAGGGGGAACCTTGGTAGCTTCTTACAGCCGTTTTCCAGACTGTGTAGGCAGCTGCACTGTGTATGGTCCCAGCTATGGCAGCTGCTTTCTATCATCCTCCATTTGTGACGCATGCAGTTTGATTTGGGGGGGAGTCCTCACGATAAGATTCTGCGCAGCCGATTGTCATTGTTCTTGTAAAGATGACTCAAATTTATTTTAACTTACCTATTAGTTAATGACAGTTATTGTTGTTTTTAGTCTAACTGGATAAAACAGTTAGTGAATATAAAAGGCTGGGATATGGGTTTAGTTGCTGTAGAGATCAAAAGGAAGAACAAGATATCTACTCTGTTTTGGTGATCATATTACAGAGACGAATAGAGGTTATTGTTCACGTAGATGGAGAAGATGATGCAGAGATGGTTTCTCGGTGAATTTTGTTTTCTGTAATTCTTTGGCTTTGATCTTTGTTGTAGTCGTTTTGTTATGTAACCTTGGAGATACAAATAAGAAGGTGCTTAGCGATTTCATCCATGGATGTAGGACACCATTGTCCGAACCATGTAAAACTTGGTGTTATCATTTTAGTTTATTTATGTAGTTAATTCTGCGTTTGTCTCACAACACGTTTCACAACAATTGGTGCGGTGAGTGTGGATTTGACGTTCGACGATTAAATATTGAATCTTTATCCGATGGCGAAGTTCGAAGTAGACAAGTTTACTAGAAATAACGACTTCAGCCTATGGAGGATTAAAATGAAGGCGTTGCTCGTTCATCAAGGCTTGGCTCAGGCAATTAATGAGGATGCCATGAGAATCCTTAAAGAAACAGATCAAAATAAGGCCGATGATATAGAGTTCAAAGCACACAGCGCAATTCTTTTAAGTCTCGGAGATGAAGTCTTAAGGGAAGTCACGAAAGAACAACTAGGCTTATCTGTTTGGAAGAAACTGGAAGCACTTTATATGAAGCGATCGTTGGCCAACCGGTTGTATCTCAAAAAGAAGTTGTACACCTTGACTATGGAGGATACAAAGGAAATGAGAAAGCATCATGATGATTTCAACAAGATACTTCTTGATATGAGTAGCATCAGAGTCAAGATAGAAGAAGAAGATTAAGTCATTATCTTGCTCAGCTCACTGCCTAAAGTCTATGAACACTTTGTGGATACCATGCTGTATGGCAAGCATAATTTAACTATGGTAGAAGTGAAAGCTGCATTAAACTCAAAAGCGTTACAGAAGCGAGTCGATACAAGGGACAATTCTGATGGTGAAGGTCTATCTGTCCGAGGGCGACCTCAAAATAGAGCTCACAAAGGTATGAAAGGAAGATCACGGTCCAAGTTTAAAAGTGGCAGAAAATGCTTCTTTTGTCACAAGGAGGGCCCTACAAAAAGGACTGCTATGAACAGAAAAGAAAATTAAGTGAAAAGAAAGTTGAAAAGGAGGATGCTAGAATTGCCTCTGATGGCTATGAATCATCAGACGTTCTGGTGGCATCTGTGAATGACTCAAGTGAAAATTGGGTGCAGGATTGGGGATGTTCATTCCACATGACACCCAAAAGAGAATGGTTGCAAGGCTTCTATAAAACCAATGGAGGCAAGGTTCTACTTGGCAATAATCAATCTTGCCAAATAGAAGGTGAGGGACATCTGCAGATCTTGATGTATGATGGGTGTGTAAGGACAATAAACAACGTCAGGTTTGTCCCCAATCTGAAAAGGAATTTGCTATCAATTGGTATGCTGGACAGATCGGGATGCAGTGTTCGAATTGATAATGGTACAATTAGGGGTGTGCATAACCGAACCGGTACCGAAGAACCGGACCGAAACCGCCGGTTTCAGTACCGGTTCGGTGCATTTTTGGTGGGTACCGAACCGAATTTGGTTCTGAGTGACAAGAATCGAATTTGGCTGTCCGGTTCTCGGTACCGAAGAACCACACCGACCGAAGAACAGAATTTACATTTCAATTTAGGGCACTCACTCTGGTCTCTGGCCAGAATTTTGAGGACCCCACCCCCGCACCCCGAAGTCGCACGGCGAATGCAGAGTCCAGACGGCACGCCTGCAAGACAGGCAGACTACCAACTCCAGACTCTCGCACCTGCAGTCCGCTGCTTCTCTGAGTTCTCTCTGTCGTCTCACTCACCGTCACTCCCAGTCCAGTCTCTCGAGTCTCGACTCCTGCTGCGCTGCCTCCCGAATCCCGAGTCCCGAGCTTTCCGGCTTCCGTCGACTGAGAGGCATCGGGTGAGTCTCCACTCCGGCCCTCCCAACCCGAATGGCTTCCGTTTACTGAGCGTCGGCTTGACGGCTTCCTCCGGTCAGTATTCCTATTTCCTAGTCGGCTACACAGTGTGTTTGTAGCCGGTTTTGGAATTGGTCTTCACTAGAGAAGGCGGCCCACGATAAGCCAACGATTCCAGTGCCGATGGGAGCTTCGTTCAGTCGGGTCCTTTTGTTGTGGGCGGTTGTGTGGTTTGTCCAAGAGCTCTTTGCGAGGGATGGTTGAGGCAATGAGCTCGGGAAGATTAGGGCTTCCTCTGCTCGGACATTTCTTCCTCCATTCTTCGATCTCGGTGAGTAATGCTGTGAGCTAAGCTAGATTTTAGTCTTGTTTGCGATCGTCAGTAATACATTTCAAAATTTCGGTTCTGGTTTTTCGATTCCCTATTTTTTTCTGCTCTGTTGGTATCGATCCTTCTCGAATACATTTTCTGTTGGTGGGATTGGTTGCTTCAATTCGGTTTTGTCTGGAGTACATTTTGGGATCGTGGCTCTGTTGGTTGTTAGCTTCGATTCTCATTTTTATTCCTACCCGCTGGCTTTGTGACGAAGATGTAATCTTGTGATTAGGTCTTGTAAATTGGGTGTTGATGCTTGCTGTGATTTTAAGGGGAAATGCTGGATTCTGTTTTGGGTTTCCGGGGTCTGTTTGGGTGGAATTTCCTATGGTATACTCCTTGTTTGCTCAGCTTTTTAGTTAAGGAATTAAGGCTTTTGTGCATTGGTTCTGTTTGATGAAATTGTTGAATGCTTAGATGAAATTGGGTTGCTGTGCTATTTATAGTTGGATTATTTATACTAGGTTAATGTTTTGTGTATAGTGTAATTATTTAGGATTTTTTTTTTTGCATTTTTTTTTTTATAAATTTTTATTATAATATTAAAAATTAAAAAATTAAAAAACTTCAATACCGAACCAGAACCGGTACCGCATAATCAGTTCGGTACCCAGGTCCCATGGGGACCGGTTCGGTGCGGTTTTACTTCGGAACCGGACCGTGAACACCCCTAGGTACAATGAAAATCATGAAGGGCATCCTTACAATAATGAAGGGAAGTTTGCAGAATGGGTTGTATATTCTTCAGGGTAAAACTATAACTGGAGAAGCGTCAAATGTTATTCAACACCAACTTAGTGATACCGAATTATGGCATCACAGGATAGGACATGTGAGTGATAAAGGCCTATATGAGCTGCACAGACAAGATGTTCTACCAGGGTATAAATATGCAGACTTGAAGTTCTGTGAGAACTGTATCCTTGCCAAAAGCACTCGGGTGAAATTTAATAAAGCAGTACACAAGTCACAAAGTATTCTAGAGTACGTTCACTCAGACGTATGGTGGCCAGAAAAGGTTGCTTCAAAAGGTGGTGTACATTACTTTATGACTATCATTGATGACTACACAAGAAGGTTATGGGTATACTGTCTTAAGTCTAAGGATCAAGTCTTTGACACCTTCAGATTGTGGAAGATCATGATCGAAAATCAGACAGGAAACAAGGTGAAGAAGCTTCAAATAGACAATGGCATGGAATATTGTTCGAAGATGTTCAATGAATTCTGTCAATCTAAAGGGATAGCAAGATACCATACGGTAAGCTATACCCCACAACAGAATGGGTTGGCTGAGAGAATAAACCGGACTATCCTTTATAGAGTCAGAGGAATGCTTCTCACGGCTGGACTCTCTCGTACCTTTTGGGCTAAAGCAGTCAAAACTACAAGCTATCTGATAAACCTATGCCTGTCATCTGCATTGGAGTTCAAAACACCTTTTCAAATGTGGTATAATCACTTTGCAGATTATAGTCATCTAAGGACATTTGGGTGTGTTGCATACGCACACTGCAAGTAGGATAAACTTCAGCCAGTGTCTAAAAGATGCATTTTTCTTGGCTATCCAGAAGGAGTAAAAGGGTACAGACTTTGGTCTTTTGAGTCAGGACAACATAAGGTTATCATCAGCTGAGATGTAACCTTCAATGAACATTTATTTCCACTCAAAGCTACTGCTGTAAAACCAAGTGAAGAGAAGTCAGATTCACAACATGTCAGCATTGAGGTGGAGCTTGATCTGAACAATGATAATTCTTCTCCTCTTGAAACTCATCCTATTAGTGACAACTTACAGATGAGTGAATCAGTTCAATCTGAGGATGAACAACCAATGGATTATCAATTAACCAGAGACAGATCTAGGAGAGTGATCCGACTTGTCCAAAGGTTAGGATATGCTGATATCATTGCCTATGCTTTGCTGTCATCCTCAGATCTTGAACATAGTGAGCCAATGTCATATGAAGAAGCCATGAATCGATCAGATGCGGAGATGTGGAGGCAGTAGTGTAGGAAGAAATGGATTCATTAATCAGGAACAATACTTGGACCCTAGTTGATAAACCCCCATATCAGAAGGTCATTAGCAATAAATGGGTATACAAACCGAAAGATGGGGCAAATTCATCAGAGAAAGTGAAATACAAAGCAAGACTTGTGGCAAAAGGATTTTTGCAGAAAGAGGGAGTTGACTTTAATGAAATCTTCTCCCCCTTAGTGAAACAGACTTCAATACGGGTCTTTCTCTCATTAGTTGCTGTCCAGGATTTTGAATTGGAGCAGATGGACGTGAAAACAGCTTTCTTGCATGGAAATATAGAAGAAACTATATATCTAAGCCAACCACAAGGTTTTATGTCGGATGACACCTCCAAAGTGTGCTTGTTGCATAAATCCCTATATGGCCTAAAACAGTCTCCACGACAATGGAACAAACGATTTGACTCATTTGTTTCTGGGATCGGATTTATCAAAAGTCAGCATGATCATTGTGTTTACAAGAGAGGAGAAGGATCAGCTGAGCTAATTTACATCTTACTGTACGTGGATGACATGCTCATTGCAGGAAAAAGTCTAAATGCAATATCAAATTTGAAAGCAGAATTAGGAAGGGAGTTTGATATGAAGGATATGGGAAAGGCCAAACGGATTCTTGAAATTGATATACATCGTGACAGAAAACAAAAATATATTAGTCTTTCACAAAGACATTACCTTCAGAAGGTTTTGAGCAGATTTGATCTCTTACAACACAAACCGGTTTCAACCCCTTTGGGAGCACATTTTAGGCTAAGTCACAATCAGTCTCCCAAAGATGAAGATGAGAGACTCTCGATGAATAAAATACCCTACTCAAATATATTGGGTAGCATAATGTATGCTATGATCTGTACCAGACCAGATTTAGCATATACAGTAAGTGTTACGAGCAGATTTATGTCTAACCCTGGACCAACACATTGGCATGCTCTGAAGTGGATTATGAGGTATATATCAGGTTCACTTGATGTTGTTTTAATTTTGGGAAAACAAAACCCAAGTAGCAATGTCCTAGCTGGATATGTGGATGCTGATTTTGCAGGATGCATTGATTCTAAGAAGTCTATATCTGGATATGTTTTCACTGTGTATGGTGGAGCGGTCTGCTGGAAAGCATGCTTACAAAAGGTAGTTGCTTTATCCACTACCGAATCTGAGTATTTGTCAGCATGTGAAGGTGTAAAGGAAGCACTTTGGCTAAAAGGCTTAGCTGGTGATTTGGTATTGACACTACATAACTAATAATCTATTGTGATAACCAAAGTGTCATTCACCTTATAAAGAATTCGAGATTTCATGACTGGACCAAAAATATAGACGTCAAATACCATTTTATAAGAGAAGTAATCTCCTCTGGACAGGTGAAAATTCAAAAGGTTGATACAGAGGATAATTCTTGCAGACATCTTTACTAAAGTGTTGCCAATAGCTAAGTTTAAGCATTGCTTGAACTTAGTGAATGTTCAGTATGATTAATCTCCAGGAAAATGATGATATGATCGTCTTGAGCAATTACTGTAAATCAGTGTCAAGGTGGAGTATTGTAAAGATGACTCAGATTTACTGCAACTTACTATCGGTTAATGACAGTTATTGTTGTTTTTAGTCTAACTGGGTAAAACAGTTAGTGAATATAAAAGGCTGGGATGTGGGTTTAGTCGCTGCAGAGATCAAAAGGAAGAACAAGATATCTACTCTGTTTTGGTGATTATATTACAGAGACGAACAGAGATTACTGTTCACATAGATAGAGAAGACGATGTAGAGATGGTTTCTCGGTGAATTTTGTTTTCTGTAATTCTTTGGCTTTGATATTTGTTGTAGTCATTTCGTTATGTAACCTTGGAGATACAAATAAGAAGGTGCTCAGCGATTTCATCCGTGGATGTAAGACACCATTGTCCAAACCACGTAAAACTTGGTGTTATCATTGTAGTTTCTTTCTGTAGTTAATTCTGCGTTTGTCTCACAACAGTTCTTTAGGAGCAGTCTATATTACTTCCATGTTACATGTGTAGCAAACTAAAAATGGTACTAAGGCAGTAAAAATGAAGATTGGTGCTGGAATCTGAAACAACATGGATGAACAATTCGGGGTTTGATTTTACATGTGATATCTTTTATATGCATTGCTTCGGATCAAAATATTCGATGATTGTAGTGTCTGCAAACATATATATCATAACGAAGCAAGATGAGGACGTGACTTCAAATTCAAATCATTTTCATTTGACCCACATAGTTTTACTCACAAATCACAAGAATAAAGAATTTCATCTCATTTCTCGATCCAGTGGTTCCACTGCCTGTATCAATGCTGGAGCAGGTGGCACCATGGTTCCATCTTCGACCCCAATGAAATACTCTTCTTCCAACGAAGCAAGCTCAATGTTTGGACTAGAGTATCCTCTGACGCCCCTGCAGGGGCTTAAAAAGGTAGGCGAAATCATCTTAGATGGGCTGGAGATGCTACCCAAAGGAGTACTTGCGCCTGATCTGGGTTGACCAGCGCCATCTTCAGACAAAGATGAGTTGGGAAAACGGCCACCCTTGTCAGTCTGTTTGAGGCAAAACTTGTCTTCTACGATATCATATGAATCTCTGGTTCTTACTTCCTGAGCGAGAGAGCACCAGCAGCAGAAAAGCCACAGGCTGCAGTCGGAGGCAGCTGGTTGGCCAAAGCAGAAGTTATAAGCTGGCAAATTGAACTTCTTTCTCATTTGAATCCTCCAAAACCCCCCATAGAGTAAACCAAACACACAAAAAACAATCCCAGTGCCTGCCATGGCTTCCCGGACGGCATCATTCTGAATGTTTACGGCTCCTAAGAGGAAAATCCAAAAGGGAGCCATGCAAAAGAGAAGAAAAGTGGCAATGTGAACGTACATATTTCCAAAGTTAAGCCTCTCCATATTCCACCCAAATACACAAAAACTACAAAAGAGGGAGAGGTAAGTCAGAGAAATGTCGTCCCATAAATCAAGTATCCCTCCACTCCACTGCGGTCCATCAACGACAACTCTCTGTTCATCTCTACTTGCAAATGAATATCTTCTCTCGTGTGATCTCAAACTCAGCTGTTCGTGCTTTTCAGAGGAGGAATCCTGACCCTGCCCTTCCTCATCCATTTGAGAGTAATCCTTCCCAAGAGGGCTAACAATGGAGTACAAGCCAGCAATGGCAGGTGCAGCAATGGCAATCGATATACAAATTGCAACGCCTATAGCTGGACGGTTGGCTCTCCGGTAACCCAAGTTTAGACCACAAAGTGCATACTGAGCAAAACAATTCACATGAAGGAGAATGACAACCACCATGATGTGGGTCCACTCGTGGGGTTTGTAAGTTCCATTCTTGCAGTAAATCTGTCTAAGTCTGGTAACATCGTCGGGTTTCCATCGACATAGAAGTATTAGATGGTGGATTCGCTTTGGATGTTGGTATAAACACATGAGAGTAAACAATGCGTTGAGAATTTGATTATTGACTTCAAACCAAGTATCTCTCTGAGACTTTTTTGGGATCGCATGATTCAGCATTCCGGTCATTACAAGAAACAAAATCGCACCTGAAACGGCGACACAAGCTATCCACCCGAAAAGGGCCATGTTTATTGGGTCCCTAATCCATTCTTTGCACATGTTTCTGACTGAATTCCAATCGATTTTCCTCGGAAGTACTCCATTTAATCTCTCTCTGATATGATGGCCAGTCGCAGAAGTAACAGATTGAGATATTTTCTCTCTTTCGTCAGCAATACGCTTAAACCTGGCGGAGGCAGAGCCGAATTTCAGGATTTGAATTATGCTAGCACTTGTAGTAGAACTTGTACTAAGAGGAGAGCTTCTCTGAGAGTTCCCATCACTTAAGAGGGTCTTTCTAGAGGTTGAACCGTGGAGATCCTTATCAGCCTTCGCCTTTTTGCCATTAGATTCTACGATTTCCTGTTTGACGTTTCCGTTGTAGGCTGAAACCATTGAAACCGAAAAATCACCCTCGATCAATTCTTGAAATGGGACGTCAATCAGCAATAGCCCCCATGAATAGACCTTTTGTCACGAAGGAAGAGACGGAAGGAATCCATTATTTCAAAGGGAAATGGAATTCGAGAAGCCCCATGAACAATAAAAAAACAAAATCACGAATCACCAGCAATGAAATGATTATAAAAGAAACTGATCCAGTGGATTGAGTGCAAAATTTGTTAACAATTAGAATCTGACACCAAAAGTCACAGAGTTCCGTCCAAACCTAAGAATTCAATCCAATAAATTACAGGCTTTTCAGATATACAAGAACAGACCGGATGAACTACGAAGAAGAAGAAATTGACAGTAAAAACGGGCGCCGGAAGAAAAATGAAGAAGCAGAAGAAAGAAACAAAAGTTCTATATAAGTATATGATCTCAGAGAGCCACCGCTCAAAACAGTAAAATATAAAACGTACCCATGAATTGAAAATTTGCGAATCCGAAGAGAAGATGGTATTCTGCCTGAGCTCTGATCATTTTCTTTCCCGAAAAACATTCTTGCAGAACTAAATTTTGTCCGTCGGTCGTAATTTGTTATTATTCTTTTCGGGCGTGGTTTTCAAAGAGTGAGAATTTTTGTGTCTGCAAAGAAGACACGAAATCTGAGTCGTTGAATCAGCTCCCACTCAAAAGAAGAAAACGAGGGGTGACGGACGAGCCTTGAGGTTGACCTTTGTTTGCGTATAGACGCTTACCAATCGCCGTCGTTGTGGATATTCTATCAGTCGTTGGACAACTTCGAGTTCCACTTGCCATTTGCCAAAGCCAGGGAGGTGGTCAGATAAACTTGAGCTTCACTCGACATGTCGATTCATTACAGTAAACCCCTTTATGGTTTTTTATATGCCTGCTTTTCTTTATTCACTTCATTGATTATTTTAATTTGCAGTATATAATTTGAAATTAGTTTGATTATTACAACGCATCATTGATAAACGGTGCAGGTCTTTCCGTTTCCTTATCCAAATTCGATGGGAAACGCAGTCAGTTGCAGAGCTGGTTTTGCAGTACCAACCCGGTGAATGATGGAGACGAGGAATTAACATGAGTTTCCCCATCAGATTGGGTGTCGCTCAGCCTTCTTCCACATTTGTTTTTCCTAAAGCTTGGTCAGATGAAAAGGCGAGTCTTGCTCTCTTCCATCTCCGAAAGCTTCTTACTTTTACGCTTTTTGCCTAGTGGGTCTCTGTGAACTTGGTTACTTTTCTTATTTTGATATCTGAAAATTTGCAGTCCGGTAATTCATCTATAACTCTACCATCTTCTACTGCCCGAAATTCAAATGGCCCATTGCTCACTAAAGTTTCCAGATCAGTTCCCGTCGACGAAACTAAGGAGGAGTTTCGATTTCAAGCCCTTGTCGATGTTCTTCGTGACTGTGCGGAAACGAAGTCTGTGAAAGACGTGAAGAATGTTCACGGAGTTCTCTCGAAATCTAAATTTCTGGACCGTGCATCGGTGGTCTTGTGGAATCATTTGGCACATGCTTACTCGAAATGCTCGGATTTCACAGCAGCTCGTCAGCTGTTTGATAAAATGTCAGAGAAAAACATATTCTCTTGGACCGTCATGATTGTTGGATCATCGGAGAATGGTTTCTTTGACGTAGGGTTGGAGTTTTTCTACGAGATGCAAAATCAAGGAATTCTACCAGACAAGTTTGCGTATTCAGCAATCTTGCAGACTTGTATCGGATTGGAGTCAATAAAATTGGGCGAAATGGTTCACGCCCAGATTGTCATACAAGGTTTTACATCTCATACTTTTGTAACCACGGCGCTTCTAAACATGTATGCCAAACTGGGAGAAATTGAAGAGTCAAGTAAGGTATTCAGCACCATGACAGAGCATAATGTCGTTTCTTGGAATGCAATAATATCGGGATTTACGTCGAATGGTCTTCATTTAGAGGCATTCAAACATTTCCTTAGGATGAAGGACGAAAAAACCACCCCAAATAAGTGTACTTTCGTTAGTGTAGCAAAAGCAGTTGGCATGTTGGGAGAAGCAAAGAAGGGAAAAGAAGTTCGTAGATTTGCTTCTGAATTAGGAATCGATTCAGATGTTTTTGTCGGAACTGCTCTCATTGACATGTACTCAAAATGTGGATTGCTACTCGATGCAAGAAATCTTTTTGATTCGTATTTTGTAAATTGTGGTATTAACACCCCGTGGAATGCGATGATTTCTGGTTATTCGCAGAGTGAGTTTAAAGAAGAAGCATTGGCTCTCTATCTTCAAATGTGTCAAAACGACGTAAGCGTGGATCAATACACGTATTGTAGTGTGTTCAACGTCGTAGCTTCTTTGAAGCTTTTGGAGTTTGGAGAGCAAATTCATGGAAGGGTTATAAAATCTGGCTTGGAAATGCATTGTTTGAGCATATCTAATGCAATGGCTGATGCATATGCCAAATGTGGGTCACTTGAAGACACCAAAAAGGTTTTTTCCAAAATGGAAGAGAGAGATTTAGTGTCCTGGACTACGCTATTAACTGCTTGCTGTCAATTTTCTGACTGGGATCATGCGTTGGAAATCTTTTCAGAGATGATAGAACAAGGATTTGCACCAAATGACTATACTTTTTCTACCTTGCTCGTGGCGATTGCTAGCCTTTGTCTACTTGACTATGGCCAGCAAATTCATGGATTAATATGCAAAGCTGGGTTAGACTCCGAAAAATGCGTGGAAAGCGCTTTGATTGACATGTATGCAAAATGTGGGTGCGTGAATGAAACAGAAAAGGTCTTCAAGAGAATCGCTAACCCAGATACTGTTTCATGGACGACCATTATATTAGGTTACTCTCAACATGGTCTTGTGGAGGAGGCTCTTCAACTCTTTAAAAAAATGGAGCAGATGGGTGTGAAACCAAATGCTGTTACCTTCTTGTGTGTTCTCTTTGCTTGCAGCCATGGAGGGGTGGTGGAAGAAGGTCTGAACTATTTCAAAGTAATGGTGGAACGATATGGTCTGGAACCAGAGATGGAACACTATGGATGTATAGTTGATCTTTTAGGTCGGGTGGGTCGGCTAAATGATGCAATGGAGTTTATAAAAAAGATGCCAGTAGAACCTAATGAAATGGTCTGGCAGAGCATATTGGGAGCTTGTAGAGTGCATGGAAATGTTGAATTGGGAGGGGTTGCAGCTAGAAAGATACTTTCCCTTAAGCCAGACTACTCTGCTCCATATGTGCTTCTCTCCAACACGTACATGGCGAAGGGGAGTTACAAAGATGGCATTGGGACGAGACACGTGATGAAGGAGCAAGGCGTGAAGAAGGAGCCGGGATGCAGTTGGATTTCTGTGAAAGGTAAACTCCATAAATTCTATGCCGGGGATGAACTGCATCCGCAGAGAGATGACATATATGCACTGTTAGAAGAGCTGAGAGACAAGGTCAAGCAAATGGATTAGGTTTCAGACTTGATTAACGTGCAATAATCAAACGCGGCTTAGTAATTCACAAATGGAAAGCTCTACTTGTTTTGACAGAGGATATTTAGCAGGTACGATCGTACACACATCAGGTATTACCAAATGAGTAATAATACAGGGGGGGTGCCCAAAATGGATAGAGTCAGCCAATTTTTTAACTTTATTTGCAGGATGAAATTGTTGGTAAGTTTAGTTCTCTCTTCTGCACAGCCTTTGAGCCATGTTCTTCAAGTTTGGAAGAGAAACAGCTCAGAATCTGAGCCTTTGAAGAAGAGCTGGAGAGGCTCTCTCCTATATTCGTGGGGGCTCAGGCTTTTGGTAGTAGCATCCAAAATGCATGAGGGGACGTGAGAGGGGATCCACTGCTGGGCGGGGTGTGGTCCTCTGATGTGCTGGTTTGGGTTGGTACCTTAACATGTGAAGAGACAGGACAAGGGACTTCCATCGTCTTCCTTGTATAATTGCCTGTTTCTTTCACCATTGTTTAACTTTTCCAGACGGAATTTTTTAATTCCCTTCGATGATTACAAAGCTCCCCGTGACTAATAGTTGTAATCTTTTGGTCTCAATCAGTGTTGGTTGCGTACAAAACTACACAGGCGGCAATCTCTTCTCCCAAACATTCAATCAGTGTCGCGTCTCGCAAGAATCTCTTCATTATTCGCAACTCTGGAACGCACCCCATTGCCAACATCTTATGCTTTTCAACTCAATCACTCTCAAATCCTTTACTGCTGCTGCTGCTGCTGCAGAGTACTTTTACCCGAATTCCCTTGTTTATTTTTCTTTAAATTTTAATTTCTAGTTTCTTAGAAAACATTGATTCAAATAATGTGGGAGTGCAACAGTGTTTGAAGTTGATCAAGGAAGATATACTGATAGCTTTCAAGGACGCTTGCAGACAAGTTATTGCTTATCTGTTGAATTTGTATCTTTCTACTTTTTTTCTTCAATAATGTCACTACATCCATCACCATCATGTCACGCTCATTCTACAAAATCCCAAACTTCAATCTTGATAAATTAACAAAATAATTATTCAAATATAAGATCAATGACAAGTCAACCATTAAACAATTTTTGTTAACAAATAAATTACTCAATTACGATACATACATTACTATTACATTTTTCGTTAAAAAATATTTTTTATCTACTGTGAAAAGTGAGTCCTAGGAATAAGACTTAGGAAAAATTAGGAAATATGACTTTTTTTTGCAGATGAAAGATTACTTTCCGCTAGGGAAAGCGAGTCATTGGAATAAGGCTTAGAAAGATGACTTTCCGCGGCGGAATCTATTCTTTATGCAATGGAAAATACTCGTTGCGCTCCATTTACTGAATTCTTTGTCGTTCTTCATTATAGTAAACAACGAATTTTCTAGTGAGTTTCTTCAATAGATCGAAAACATGTCTAGTTTGGTGGAGCATATTGATTTTTCAATAAAGAGTTAACTAGAAATCTTCCATTTTGATACTAAAATCGATTTCAAATAGCTTAACGTTTCTAAAATACGTTTTTCGGTGAGTTTCCTCGGTGAATCGGAAACATGTTTAGCTTGAAGTACATTGGTTTTTCAACAAACAATTAATTGAAAATCTTCCATTTTGAAAAGTCTTCTTGTCTTTAACGTTTCTTTGCACAGATTAATGATGATGTTTGCATCATTCGTTTTCCATAATCGAGTTATAATATTTGCAAAAAAAATAAAATAAAATAATACTAATAATAATAATATTAAAATTAAAATTTTGGATTAATTGGGTGAAGAATGTTTTTGGAAACGTTAGCCCCAGCTATGGGAACGCTTTAGATGGGAGGGGATTTCCTCCCGAATCTCCTCCTTTCCATAACCATAAAAGATGTCAGCTTCTCCCACACTTCCTTCACCATTCTCAATCCCTCGGACTCACTTTGCCTCTTGTTTTCTGCAAATTCCCTTCTGTGGCTTTCGACAGTCTCTGTGACGAAGAAATTGATCAAGGTAAGTCAATTTTCTTTCAGCTCCACCATTGCAATTTCATTGAATTGAATCCTCATTTTTTTGTGTATCTCTGGTCAAAGGGTTTCAGATGACTTTGGAGAGGGAGGAGTGTTGGAATTCCACGATTTCGACCAAGCTTCCGTAATTGGAAAACTGTTGTTCAAAAGAGGTAAAAATCTAAATTTTTCCTTGGATTTTTGGTTTTGTTTCTGACTCTAAATTTCTAATTGAAATTTTTGGTTGTTATTGGGCTACAGTTCGGGTGATCCAGTTGGGTCGCTGTCCAGAACCTATTTTTGGCCTATTTTGGGCCATAATTTTGAGTAATTTAATCTAATTAATTTTGGATTAATTTTAAATAAAAAAATGAAAATATTTATATATAAAAAATTGACTCAAAATTTAATATCAACAATTTTTGGATAAATACTCAAACTTAATTAAAAATATGTGGACAGTTGGATTTGGAATTTTGGACTTTAATCCGTATAAGCCCACTTTGAGGTAGAGATTTATTTTTATGCACCGTGTTGCATAATTTTTTATAAAATAAATATTTTGATACGTGTCTCATATAAAAATGATGTGTCTATATTATGACCGTCAGATTTTTATATTATATTTACTTTTCATTGTGCACGTTTTATTTAAACTTGCATATTAAAATTATTGGATCAACTCGATCGTGTGTATCGAGTTCGGTTGATTCGTCTTGGGGTCCGTTTTATTTTATGCACATTTGACCGTGGGATGATGTATTTGTTTGTTGTTAATTAGAGTAATGAGACAACTGTATGTGGTGTGTCTCTAGGCGCAAAACCATAAACTTGATCAGGGTATTTTATGTGGCTTTCGCAATCACCGAGTAACGCATTTATTTCATGATATGCCTATGACATGGTGTGCCTAGAGTCCGTGAATGATTTCATTTTCACTGGGATTTTTAACTAGTACAACAATAACCTATTTTAATTACGTACTACATATTAATGAGTTGTTTTAAACTCGTGTCCTTTTGTACAAATTTTTATAAAATGTATTTATAAAAATTTAAATTTTAAATTCATGCATGTTAAATATTGTTTCAAATAAATAATTGTTTATTTTAAATCTTATCTCTATTAAGTTTAGTCAACTTACCCCAATGACACATTTTCAGAATTTTATCAGCAAGACTTCTCGTTGGCAAATCAAGATTAAATTTGGTATAATTTATTTATTTATATTATTTTAATAGTTTTACATTCTAGAAACTTTTAGTAAGGTAAACTTTGTGATAGACAATTGTAATTTCTATTTCTACTTTTCCGAACAGTTTGGGATTATATTATTTTGCTATATAATATCACTTGTTGAACTTGTTAAACCCATATTTGTCGAACTCTGACTTATAATTAAACATTTTTAAGACTTTCTGCTGCTAATTGATAAATTTAAAGTGAAAAAGGGTCAGGTTCTTCGGGTCGGGTCGTTCCTCGTTCTGTCTCAGGTCCCTTGTGGGTCATGACATAAGTGTTTTATTTGTTAGTGAAAATTGTTTAGTAATTGACTTGTCATTGATCCTATAGTTCAGTGGTTATTTTGTTAATTACTCATAAATTAACAACAGTTGTTCTTTACAATAATTTAATTATTTATATATTTCTTAATATTTTGTCTTAGGTATAAGTCAATTTTTTTTTATTAGTTTTAACGAAAGAATTTATTTTTAAATGAGTTTAGTTTTGAAGATATTCAAATTTGAGAACTCTGAATATGACATTACGATAAATTATCAACAATTCATAAAAGATAAAGATCATAGATTAAGAATAATTTAATCATTTATATATTTCTTAAAGAGTATCAACCTAATAGCCATCAGTATTTTTATGTGCGGGGCACATCATTTCTTAGAGATCACATATAGATAACAAGAAGATGAATATTTTTCAGGACAGAAAAAGTCTACGACGAACTACAGGAAAACTACGTTTCCAGTGTAGGAATTGCAACACTGTAAACAAGGAAAGGAGGGGGGTATTGAGTTGTTTTGTTGTGATGATTAAGGAGCACACATGTGAATAGAAATGGAACGTACGTGATTTGTCTGTGAGCAAAGATGACAAGTTTGGAACCAATAGTTAGCAGCAGACTCCGAGCCTGCAACTGTTACTATGAACTGTATATTTTCTTGTGATATGTATTTTCCTTTTTTTTTATTTTTGGTGGGGGAATCAAATAGTTAATGTTATGATCAAGCCTTAACTGTTCTTGGCAATGGGTCGAGGAATCAGTCCCCGCGGCATCAAATTACAGTCAGAAAAATAAGACTGAACGCCAGAGGAAATGCAACGCTCGTGAAGATGGAGGGGCTTAAAATAGATTAAAACCCCATTAAAATCTAAGTTATTTTAGGGTTTTTTCAGTACCCAGATGTGGATGCAGTAAGAAATAGCCGGCTTAGGCTTGGCCATACGCATTTGATGTTTTTTAAAGGTCGATGAACGACAATGGCGGTGCTTTCTTCATATGCCGTGTCGGCTTTTGTTATTGCATGCAAGATTGTTATTGCAGTTCCCAAGAAAAAAAGAATTCTTCCTATCCAATTTATAGATGAATTGGAATATCAATGATTGTGAAAGGCAGAATCGCACGTGTGGAGAGAGAGAGAGAGGAGGGGGGAGAGAGAGAGAGTCTCCCCCGTGAGGAGTGTTTGGAGGCATTCCAGAATCGAAACTAAACAGCAAACATCCTTTTGTTGCTACCTCTCCACTAATTTCCATGGCCAATTTCAGGCTTGCCCTCGCCATCACCAGCTCCTTAATCTGATAGCTTCTTTTCCACCTAATCCATGGCTCCTCTCTACTCCACTCAATCATAATCTCTTCATTTTCATTGAATTTTCTGTGCATTTTTTAGTCAGATCTCCCCGCTGATCTTTCAACAACAGCTTTCTATATCATAACACATTTTTCAATAAAATACTATTATAATGCATTGAATCAAATCGTCCAATGCCTCATTCGAGAGTAATACACGTATCGATTATAAGATTTTAGGTCACCAAGAAGAGAGTGGCCAGTTGAGCGGAACCCTACATTCATGATTTGTCGTTTATTAGATATTTTTTTTATCGATCTTCGTTTACAATCAAGAGCATGTTGGAATGTTTGTGCGGAAAGGAATCATTGTTTTTCTTTTCCTGCAAATGTGATTAGTTGAATTTTACGTCTTAATCTTTGAATTTTCAGGAGGGTAGTTTGGGAAGTGAAACCCTAGCTTCTACTACTTCGTATTTTGGCTTACGAAGAAGACGGTGCAGTCAAGTCATGTGGGGAAGCAGACAAAGGAGATGGCATATATTTGAGGGCACGCTCTCTTCCCTTTCAAACAACTCGAAGCCTCGAAGGGTTTGCCAGAAGAGAGATAGATAGATAGATAGAGAGAGAGAGAGAGAGAGAGAGAAACAGAGTTGTAGATGCTAAATTAGAGAGAGAAGTTCCATCTTCCATGGTTTCAAGGGAGCGCAAGAAAGCTGTTCTGCAAGAGAAGTTACAACTTCTACGTTCCATTACTAACTCTCAAGCCGTAAATTCCGTCGTATCCTGCGTTTTTTTCCCCTCATTGGCTTAGCGTAAACCATAGACAATTATACCATAGATGTTCTCCTAGGTTTTTCCAATCAAACAAGATCCCGTTTTCGATTTTCTCCTTTATTTTTTCCAATTTTTAGTTCATTTTTTGGAAAACCGTCACTAGTATTGTTTCCAATCATTATATTTTCCCTCAATCTCCAATGGGTATTTCTCTTCTTTTATCATCATGCAGTTCTCTCTCTGTAGTGAATGTGTTTTTGGGAGAGAGAGAGAGAGAGAAGACAGAGAATTTGCATTCTGTATACTTCACTCGAAAAAATTGCTTTTAAAGTTCAAACTGAATTAAAAAACCCATTGATAGATGTATTTGGAGTGGATGATAAATTCATTATTGAACACAAAATGATTTACTTTTAATTGTCCGACTGGATGACAAATTCTAAGAGAGTAATTTTAGGTTTCTGATTTCTTGATGGCAGCTTAATAGTACGTCCATCATACTAGATGCATCTAATTACATTGAAGAGCTCAAACAGAAAGTTGAAAGACTGAATCAAGACATTACTCAAACTTCAAACCACCAGAATTCAATTCCTGCGGTATGCACTACATTCCATGATCGAAGAACTCTTCTCTAATCCTGCTCCTTTTCCTTAAGTTTATTTTCTTCTTTATTGGAGGGTCTATTTGAATGTTTGTATGTATGTGATGAAGCAGGTCACAGTCGAAACCCTAGAAAGGGGATTTCTCATAAATGCGTCTTCTATGCAGAGTGGCGAAGGATTACCCGTCTTCATATTAGAGGCCTTTGAATCGCTGGGCCTTAATGTAGTGGAAGCTAGGGTTTCCTGCACAGACAGTTTCCGATTGCGTGCAGTTGCAGAAGTAAGATAAACTGATAAAGATCAGAGATTTCTTTTATTCATGGCATGCACAGCTCTCTCTCTCTCTCTCTCTCTCTCTCTCTCTCTCTCTCTCTCTCTAACCTTCATGTGTACAAATATATGATCTTTCGTTTTAGTGAGAGGAAAAGTGTTGTGATGCTTTGTAGAACAATGGGGAAAGGGAAGCCATTGATGCTCAATCAGTGAAAGAAGTAGTGGTTCAAGCTATGAAAGACTGGAGTGACAGCCGTGAGCAAGAGTAGTCAAATATACATCAATATTTATATATGTCTTCTTCTGCTTCGTCCACGTAAGTTGTTTGATACAGCCTGAAGGCTACGCAATAACAAGTAAATAAACAAAGGATCTTCTTGTTTTTGTTTCTATACTTCACAAATTCAATAAGATATGGATAACAAAGACAGACCAAAAGTAATGTGTATTATTTTCGATAAAAATCCCATCTCTTTGAACAATAAAGAAGAAACATAGTTCACAATGAAACTTTGTTCTTCTTCAATAGCGCTCTTGTAATCTGCACACTCAAATGTGGATTCTTGAGAGCGAAAGTCTCATATTCAGCGGAGAAAACTACATCCTCCATGTGTTTAACAATGAAATCTAACGTATTATCCGTTAATGTTTGGTAAGAACAAACATCTGCGATCTCTAAAACATCAAGTGCATTGCTATAATTAAGAGTCTTGAGCAGGAAGTTCTCGCAAAACTTCTGTAAGTAGATGATCTCATACTTATCGGCAGCAAGTGATAGAGGGTATACATACTTCTCTAACTTTTCTCCAGGCAAACTCCCACTGTAAAGAAACTCAAGGAGAGCCTCGAGTTCTTCATGGCTCAATTCAGGTAGTGTGATAGTTTCCAAGGGAGGAGCTTTGCATTTATCTGACTCCAGCATATTTTTGAAAATTTTTGATCTTGCTGCCTGTGTGAATAATAATCCTCAGGGAAATGACCTTATAACTAAATATAATGATGAAAATAAAAGTCAGCGAGAGAGAGAGAGAGAGAGAGAAGAGTCTCACGAGTAGGGCTCTGTGAGCAGCGATTGGAGACCCATTATTGCCAGGCTTGAGTAGAATGTCAGAGTGAATTCGATTTCTATAAGCATCAACAAACCCATGAAGAAAACTTATCTTCTCGGATAGTTGTTCTTCCATTTCTTTCCAGCCCACTACCCATTTCGAAGCGTTCAAGAGCGTCTAACGAAGAAGAAGAAGAAGAAGAAATCAGCTGGAGAAGAAGCATCAACAAACCCATGAAGGAAATGATCCAAACTCTAAAACTTGGCCCTATAAATATGGAAGAAACTAACCGCAGAAAGCATCAAATATAGGAAAGGAGGTTTATCAAATAGAGCTTGCCTTACACGTATTGACAGAAGTAGTTGATTTGGCGCTTCCTCTATCAATTTCAAGCTTGTTTATCAAATTGATAATGTTTTTTGCTCCCTCATAGCAGGCTCCACAAATTGTATTCCGCGGTGGCCTTAGCATCACCGGCAGCGTTGTACAAATAGAGCAGTCCATCCCACCTTTTGCCAGCCTTCGAACCCAGCAAAAGAAGGGAGAGAATAGACAGGACTCGTCGAATCGGCTTATTTCTATCCCTTGTTAATTAATACTGTCAAAGAAATGATTATGATGATGACCCTAATAAATGACTGTGCTACCCTTTGCATATTTTGCCTATAGAAAATGGAAATTAAAAAAGTCAAAAGAGAAGCTAAAGGGTAATACAGTCCAATGGGAGATGGGGAAGGTGGTTGGTTTGGAGTGAATATTTAAACAAGCAAAATATTGAAAAGGCTTCAAGTTAGTAAAGGAATCAGAATGTTGGCAAGTGGACGATGACTTTCCAACCTTTCAACAGCAAATAAGTTTGAGGAGAGCACGTCCCCCCCTCTCTCTCTCTCTCTCTCTCTCTCTACACTAGACCTCAAAGAATCCATCATCAACCCCATTGATTATAGTATGCATCATCATTGCCCGCCCACCCTTGCATTTGTTTAGACTAACAAATGATCTGTTTAGTCTAATATTCGATTTGTCGAACTGATCAAAAGTAATATATTGCATACTACATTCCCAGAAGATTGATATTTTGGTGGCTGTAGAGTGACATTCACAACAACAAGATGAAATTACAAGAGTAAGTTTCTTTTATTAATATTTGATCTGTCGAACAAATCAAAAGTAAAAATATTGCATGCTACATTCGCATAAGATTGACATTTTGGTGGTTGTACAACGACATTCACAACTGCTAGGTGACATCGCGGAGAGGTGGGTAGTTGTTGAGAAGAACAAAATTCATTATTATTAAATTGAGTTTCATAGTAATGTAAGTTGATAATGTTGTCCTAAGAATTATAAGGCCCATTTTCGGCCCAAGAAACCCTAAATGGAGGTGAGGCCCATAAACGTAATGAGGAAGGCCTTCTTCGTTTTGATGGTCCATTTCCAGACTCTTCCACCGGAATTTCCCGCCACTGGTTGTTGGCGTCCCATACCCCCTGCAAATTATATGAGCGCAAGTGAGTCTTTCTGCGAAGCGGGATTTGTAAAAAAATGGAAGATCATAGAGGTAAAATTAGAGTTCGAAAACCGCTTTTAGATTGCACCAACACCGCCATTACGGCCTCCTCGCATTCATCGACCTCTACTTTCTCTTCCAATTTCAAACCCCAGAAATCCAAATTTTCTTCTGCAATAGAAAATATTGACAAAAATGGCACAACTGCTACTGCCTCAAGTTGCACCATTGGATCGACAACCTGTGAGCTGGAAGTTTCAAACCCTAGTTATGCTCTGGTTCCGGAAAATTCAACTTCTCTGCCAATCAAGAATTCGTTATCTACTTCTGGTAATTTCTCTGCTTAAGATGTTCCTTCTATTTCAGATCGAGGGGTTTGGCCTTTTATTTGGCGCTTAATTGCATGTCGATTGGATTGGAAATTTTTCTAGTTTTTGGTTTTAGCACTTCAAATTCGAATTCAGGTTTTTACCATGTATAGGAATTTGCTTTTGGATCTGATTCTCTCAAGACATTCATGATTGGGATGTCTTGTTTGTTACTGGGTATAAATCCCCACTTGAATATGTTTTAATGAATTATGGACGGAGTTTTCAACTACGTTCCAAAAAATGAATTATAAATGGGGTATTTAAGTATGTTTCGAAAATCTCTTTTTAAAACATCAGTGTTAGAAGACCTGATATGGTATGTTCTGGGTTCAGGAGCAACCGAGCATCAGGTTGGTGGGCTTCAATCGTCTTACAGTCGTAGGAAAACTGCAGGTAAAAGACAGAATACAGGGAAGGAATTGGTTGCGCCTTTGAGCTGTTCACTTGCTTTAACAATGGAGAATGAAGGGTGAATGTCTTCTAATTTATCACTTATGATTCGTCAATGCATGTTATTAAAGTGACACTGAATTATAGGGATTCAGAAATATTATAATAAAATCACGCTAGTTGTAAACCACGGCACTAAATTAGCTTATTGGGGGATGAGTTATGAATTTCGTGATCATTTTGAGTTCTTTTCCGTTCATTTTTCAATCTAATTCTGTCCTGGTTAAAATACATCCCTTTTGGGTAATTTGTTTTAGTTTATAATTTTTTATTGGTGTTAATTGTATATCTTGCCTGCGTAGGAATAAAAGGAACAAACACGGACATGGTAGGATACCCAAAGAATCCATGGCTCCTCCACATAAAAAGGTTCGTCCTAACCTTCTCGTGTTATGCACAAATTGTATTTCTTCTTCTGCACATCTTTTGGCCTTGTTATCACCTACTTCTAAACTTTTTCTGTGTGCAAGGTGCCATGTATTACCCTGATTGCTTTATTTAGGATATAATACTGGTAGCAGCACCCATGCATACGTATTAGGAGTCTAACTAACTATGTAACATATGCTCTTTTCTAGAACCTTCCCTTCTTCTATAACAGGGAAGCCTACTATTGCTAATGGTGTGGTTGAATAATACAACAAATATCACTCTACAATTTAAGTTTTCTCACTTGGTATCAGAGTCGCAACAATGGCTTCATCTGGCAGTATACCCCTTCCTCCTTCTCCTACTGCGCCTTCCACTCTCCCTCTACTACCTGCAATGCGCCAACCACTCACTGTTAAGTTAGATTCATCGAATTATTTGGTGTGGAAAAATCAACTACTTAATGTAGTCATTGCAAACGAGCTTGAAGCATTTTTTTTATGGTTCTTCTCCTCCACTCAAAATCTAAACATGTGGAGATTGATTTTCATTTTGTTCGTGATAAGGTTAACAAACTTGAACTTCGGGTTGAGTTTACTCCCTCTTCTTTGCAAGTAGCAGATGGTTTAACCAAACCTCTTCCTGTTTCTAAATTTGTCATTTTTCATGGCAATCTCTGCATCCTGTGAACTTGATATTGAGGGGGGTTGTTAGTAGCACTCATGCATACGTATTAGGAGTCTAACTAACTCCATCACAGATTCTCTTTTCTAGAAACTTCCATTCTTCTATAAAAGGGAAGCCTACTGTTGCTAATGGCGTGGTTGAATAATAAAACAAATATTATTCTACAATTTAAGTTTTCTCACTAATACAAATTGGATTCCTATTTTTATTTTATATCAATTCTTTCAAATTTAATGCATCGGTGCCGCCCATTGTACACTAGGTAGGTGCAACATATAAATATAAATGTAACAATTACATTTGCTTTATCGTTGTCGATCATGGTAATTAATGACCAGTATAGCCTCTTTCACTTCTAATTGTAGCTTCTTTATCATCCCACCCTCTTTTCTTGCACTAGGAAATAAAAACTTCAAATCTGACCAGATAGTCTATTGTCAAATGTCAAGTTGGTTTGAAAAAATGTGATGAACAATACATGATCGCATAAGATTTTGGTTGCAGAGATCAAGACGGACAACTAGTTCTTTGCCACAAGATTATATTGAAAAGCAGAGAGCTTACTTTGCAGAGATTGACGCGTTTGAGCTGGCAGAAGAGGAAGTCGATGTTTTGGAGAGTTAAAGAGAAAATGGGAAGAGTAAAGTTTTGGGTAGGCAATCTTAGTTTTCAATTTCAGTCTGCATTGATAAATATCATATAGTTAACCTAGTTTCCCCAACAACCGTACAGTGCCCCCTATACATACACTCACCATCAGTGTAATCTCATTTCATACCGTTTTGTATGACGCAGTGCATATCTCTTTGTGTAAAGATATATCAACCCTTCAGGTTGATCGACGCAGTCTTTGACAAGATTCCTAAAAATGGTTGTTCTATATGCCAAAGAAACGAATATGGAAAGGTAACACAGGTCAGTGATGGATAAGTAGATTGCAGCCATTTTTGTTTTCAAAGATTCATGGTCTCCAATAACTACACAAGTATTTTGTTCCTTGTGCCTGTTCAAGGAGTCATTACCTGATTATATTTCATGCATTTAAGTGAGTGATTTTGAGGTAGTCATAATCTGAATATGCATTTCGTTAGCCAAAGTGGATGGTGCTAAGGCTCTTCGGCTGCAAATATCAGAAAGCTAAAATGATAGTCATCTCGACAGAAGTTAAGAATGTTTATTAGTTTGGCGTGGGGATGGAGGTGGTGGATCTCCATTAAGACAGAAGAGAGAGAGAGAGAGAGAGAGAGAGAGACCATGATTATGTCAAAGTTGCAGCAGCAGTGAAAGTCAAAGACAAACTTTTCTGAAAACCTACGGGTTTGGACTTTTAACGAATCAAAAGGAAAAATTGCACGTTTTCGATATACGAATTACGAGGCGAGTAATTAAAAAAAAATACAACGACATGTCACCGACATGCCATGCATGTGGCGGCAACAACCTCTGGTCAACCAAATCCTGTTCCGGTTTAACCTCATTCAGACTAGTACATGAAAATTGGATCGGAAATCTCGACGGTAAAACATGGTTACTGCCGACTGCTTGAGTGTTCATACAGATTGAGTGAGCAAACAAATGAATCAAGGAATGTTGATTGTCGGTAAAGAATTATTCGATCCAGTTCCTACTAATATGACAAAGGAAACTCTAAACTACTCCTCAAGACATATTGACATAATTAGAGAATTAATTATGTGAAAATAAATTAATTACTCTTGCGCCTTGGAATTCAGGCGAAGTAGGCAATATTTTGAGAGGACATAGTACGGTGGCCGGTGGTAGTTGTAGACTGGTGGTAGGCGGAAGACGAGGAAGGGGGAGGAAGGGGTAGTGGTGGGGGCGGAGTTGACGGCCGTGGATGTGGCGGTGCAGCGACTGAAACAGATCCGGGAGAACTTAGAAAAGTGACTTGAGAAGTAGGTGGAATATTAGTTTCACTGTACTTGAGATTCATTATTTGAGTCCTTACTGCATCAAGCTCAGCTTCTAAAAATTGAACTTGCTGTTGCAGAGCTAAAATCGCACCCATGCAGCCATAGACTGGGTCTCTTAGCCTCAAGTTGGCTTCGTAAACTAGACTATTAGCAGCGTCTGCTCTTTGACTCTCCGACACCTCCTGAATTTTAACAAAAAGGGTAAGTATTTCTCACAGCCAAATAGAGAAAACCCTAAGACGGGGATCAAACAGGTGTATTTGTTTTAGGAAATATGTTTTCTTACCATTAGCATCTTGGAGACGTTGCTGGCGCCGAAGACTTTGTGAACAGAAGCAAACTTTTGAGGCTCATGGGGAGAGAAATATGGTGAAAAAGGACACTCCTCTGCGCACCTTCGTCTAAGAAGCTTACAGGCTGCGCATGGCGTTATGGTGTTTAGGACTACATGAGGACCCACCATGTGCCTTCTTCCCATTTGATAGTAGGCATCGCCTTCCCTCTTTATCTTCTTCCCTATCTCATCTAATCTCTCCCTGATAACATTAAAAGGAGAAAACTAAAACATTGAGAAGACGTTGTTGTCGCCTTGTCAATCTCCTATTCTTTAATTAGCCTCTAATTCAATAGAAAAACGGGTTTCCTATATTGTAATACTCATTTAAGGTACTTTTTTCAAGTTCATGGTAATAAGAATAAAAGATAACATGATATTTTCTGACGATCAATGAAGAAAATCAAGTCCATGACAAGAACGGCTTACCATTTTTTTGACATTCAAGCATGCTAGGTGTGGCTACGGAGAGGATCCTCTTTTCCTAGACGCTTGCAAGAAGAAATTGAAGAGAGAGAGAAAGAGAGAGAGAGAGAGAGGAATTTTGAAGGGGAGAAGAAGAGGAAGAAAGAGAATTGGGAGAGAGAAGACTATGCTTTAAAGGCAAGGCAAACAGTAAAAATGGTAAGTGATGGGATTTCTAAGAAACATAAACAAAAGGCATATGTCATTAAGCGTTGGAACTTAAAAAAAGAAAGAATGGTAAGTTCTGTTTGTTTCTGATGATACTTTTATCGTGGACCTCTCTCGGGCATTCGAGTACGAGGATTTCAAGAACTATAGCTTCGATGGGTGGTTGAGAGAGAGAGAGATTATGAACATCATATAAACGCGGCCTTCTACGATTGCTTTCTCACTCGCAATCCCTTAAATGCAATTTGACTTTTAGTTCATATTATTTCATTTTTCCCAGAAGAACCCAAATGGTAGCTTAATTAGTGAATTCTTATGTCATTATAGTACGACAGAAAAACAAATCAAACACATTCATATTTGATCTCAGTTTACGTAAAAATAGCAACTTATAGTGGTTTAAAAGATCAAAAGATGATAATTTTCACATCCACCAAGTGCAGTTTGCGATCTGCCAGAATCAAGAACCCACCATGGTTGAGAAGAACAAATGCTTCTGGGATCAAGTTCCAGAAGACCAAACTTTAATATCAGCATCATGAACGTGCGGTAGCCGCATTCTGATCTTTCAATAAGGCCATTTACCTATTGCTGACGCATTATTCGTATGTAGTTTGCCAAAACATTCTCCTTCCTTACTCTCCTTTTGTTTGCACATAATTACAGACGCTCTCTTTCTTCTCCGATTTGATTGTTTAGCAGATATTTTCACTGAAATTTTACTCAACACTTGCCATTAGATAAATACAGAAAAAGACAAGACAACCTTCGCGAAAGGCTATTGTCTTTTGTCGACCAAGACCGGGCTGTGACTTACTGTTTAATACAGGTTTCAAGTCCTAGTCGACCAGCAGCTTGAATAATGATAAACATTTAAGTCCTTCAAGACCCAAAAAAGCTGAATAAATACCTGAATTGGTCCATTGGACAGAACTTATTTGCTGTTATCACATTGACTGTCATAAACCAGGATCCAATATAGAGAGAGAAGAAGTTATATTTATTAAGAAAATTATGGACTAGGGTTAATGTATCAAAGCGGGTGGTGAAAGAAGGAAGAGGATAGGTATTTGGGGGGAATAGATTATCTGATGACAAAAAAATGCTTAGGTTGTAAGGAAAATAACACCAGCTTGACCCGTATATTTAGCCTTACAATACGCAACGCTGCTCTCTCATCCCCAACCACCCTCCCTCAAGGCTTACCCACCCACATCTCTCTCTCTCTCTCTCTCTCTCTCTCTCTCTCTCTACTCTGTATATGCACCATCATCGAGACGTCAGAAAATCCAACTTTTAATGGCCACTCTTCCTCAATTACCACCTCACTTCGTCTCTGTTGTCCCCCCAATACTTGGCGGGAACTTATGAAACTAATGAAACACTCTTCTAAACTGATGTGATGTATAATTATGATCGTGTTTGGCGTCTCAGAAGGTGTTTTTGCTTCGTAAATACGATCAGTGAACCTCTCAATATAATGTTTTTATTTTATTTTATTTTAATATTATAGTATAAATCCAAGTAATTAGTCTTAACCAATGACTCATATTAGTATAGCCAAACATTTTGATTTTCTAGATACAGACACAACAGTGCATCGTCATTAGACCATAATTTAGACCCATCATTAGACCCTGCAATAGAGAAAGAATAGGAGGCAGATCCATGCGAGAAAGAGTTCGTCTTTTTTAGGCTACAAAAGGAGTCCAAATTCTACAATTACAGGACACAGTAAATTAATAGGTGTGAAGCTTGAAACTTCCTTTTTCTTCTAACACACGTAGCTACTACCCATGATCTACACTTGCACATTGTCTTCCAAGCATGGCTTATTCTCAAACTGTCTTACAATTTGACAAAATTCTGACAGATTCTCTGCATTTTCCAAATTATTAATTACATATTTTTTCAAGTTAGTGAACTGTTCCAATGTATATTGATTTATCTGTCTTGGGATTAAATTTTCAATGAGAAGTTCAAAAGACTTCATTTATTTATTCTTCCAAAGTTTCTTGTTTTGGAAGATGAAGAGTTAATGGCTGCACATGGCATGGAGGTCAACTATGGCAGAAGTAAATAGCAAGTATTTCAATCCACACGGCAGAGACTTGAGATCTTATTGGGCAATGGGCACACCAACCGTCACTCTACTTCATATCTTTTCACATGTTAACCACAATTTAATTCTCAACCCCATTTTAAATTTTTCTATTTGAAAACAAAATTCTGATATGTATGCATTGATTGCGAGTTCTGGGCCAGCCAAGCATTTTCAATGTAATGGGACAGCCACAGTTGATAATATTGTCTGTAATTCAAGAACAAAGTAGGAAGAGAAAGTGTGAAAACATCATATATTTGTCACTTAATCACGCATGATCGAATGAAATCAAGCAGACTATGTAATAGGCTTCACGCTTTTCATTAGTCCACAACAACACAACACCCAACACATGTACATAACTACAATTCCCATGCTGCAACGAGCAATCCACGAGACAGTGAAATAAAACATGATAATTTTATTCAATTTTCAGGCCAAGAATTACTTGACAAACTAAAAAGCAGGGGCAGCCATGGCTGATCCATGTCCTAAAATGGACAAGAACGCGTTTTTCGCTTTCACCATCCGGCCATTGCAACCTCGGAAAGTATTCGATGCTTTGTATGAAATCCGGAAGCAGGAATTCGGTGAAGTGGGCAGGCTTGCAGATACCTTCTGAGGCTCGTCCTCCTCCTGGTCTAAGAAATAGGTCAAGTTCGGACTCGAGAAACGGCGCCGTTTAGCGTGTTTCAGATTCAGTGTGGCCGACTTCGGAGACGAACCAGACGACGACCTCGAGGAAGACCAAGATGACAACGAAGATGATGAATACATTGAAGATGAAGAAAATGATGATGGAAAAGAGTCGTGAGTCTTCTTCGGAGATAGTTTCTGAAAGATGGTTTTTAAAAGGTTTGATTTGGAGTAAGCTTTGTTGCTGGAGTTAGAGTTGTATCTGGAAGAGGAAGAGAAATAGTAAGATGGAGGAGGAGTGAGGGGAGGGAGAGAAGAGTCTGAAAATGGGTGTTTAGGAGTGCCTGGTTGAACCTCCCACCTGAATGGCACTGCACCAGAAGATCCGCCATAGTAGACCCTGAAAGAAGAGTTGGCAACGGAGGTTTCCTTCGACAACAGCCTCGCGAAAAACCTGTCTTCATGTTTGATTTGAAGTGGCTTTTCGGAGAGATGGTCGTGGCTTTTTTTATGCATTTTGGCTCAAACGGAAGATCTTGCTTCGACCTCTACGGATCTGAAAGTCTATAAGATCCCAGAAGAAATATATGAAACAGTGGGAAAAGGAAATAAAATACAATATCTTCTCGAACCCTCATGGAAAGGATTGCTGGTAGGCATAATAAATAAGATCTGTAGCCATATAAATATATATACGTTGAGAATCGAACGCGATACGGAAAAAGAAAACTGTGAAAGCAAGGACACCAAGATTTACGTGAAAAACCCTAACGGAAAAAAAAAAATCACGGACAGAGGAGAAATCACTATGAAGGAAATCAAGGTACAATGAGTTTTGCGACTCAAGCATCAATATATAGAGAAACTAAATAACCATAATATTGGATATGGGCCCAACCCGGCCCAACTAGAATTCGGGTCACCTCAAACTCTAACAATCTCCACCTTGACACGAATTCCACCTGAGAGATCCAATGCAGGCTTCACGGCCCACCCCAAAACGAATTCAGAATACTAAATTCTGACAATCTCCACCTTCAAAGAAATTCCAATGTAAGGCAAACTGCAAAACTCCAACGAAAAATAACCTCCTCTTCCACAAAGGCCCCTGCTGGGCCAACTCAATATCTGGTACGGATCAAGTTTAAGCCCCGCTTAAACTTGAGAGACACACTCGGAGAGAAATCACATCTGCTCCATTGTACCACCGAATTATCAGAGATGTCGCAACGAACTGCATCTGAATATGTTGAATCTATACTCTCGAACACACTCAATGCGTAACCCACCGTAGATGTTTCACTATATCGCCGTGGAGCTTTACCTTTTTCCTTGGTTCTGCTTTTGACGATACCTCTCTGACGTGAAACTGTAACTGAAATTGGTGACGATGTGGTGACTGCATCACGCTGAACATCTGTAATAGGCTGACGTATCGGCTCTGATGTGGATTCAGAACCCAACTTGAACTTCACCTGAGAACCTGACTTCCTCTGAGTCTTCTCCAACAAACCTTTTGAAAGTGAATTCACAAACTTTCCAGCCTGATTACCCATCACCGTAGAACCCTGTAATACATATAAATTTGCAGAGCTTCTGTGTCCCTTTAACTTGACAAGAGCACCCCTACTGATCTTTATACCTCCACCTACAGCGTTGTACTTGTACCCTTTCGAATCCAGAGTACTCAATGAGATCAGGTTCTTCTTTAACTCGGGAACATGTCGCACGCTACCCAGTGTCCTCACAACTCCATCAAACATCCTAATTCTGACGGTACCAATACCAGCTATCTTGCAAGGTGTGTTATTGCCCATTAACACAGCACCTCCTGAAACGATCTCATATGTCGTAAACCAATCCCGATTGTAGCACATATGAAACGAACACGCTAAATCCAGAATCCACTCATTGTTTGGCTTTGAGTTTCCCTCTGACACTATTAGAAGATCTCCATCACTATAGTCTTCATCTTGTGCGACAACTACTGCACCAGACGTCATCGGTTGTTTTCCCTTCTCAGCTCTCTTTAACTCATTCTGCAATTTACGGCACTCAGTTTTGATGTGCCCCCTTCCATGACAGAGGTAACAGGTTCTATCTCGGTTCCTTGACTTTGATCGGCCCTTCGAACTTTGAACATTGTCACTGCCTTTGTTGTTTGAATCTCTTGTTCTTCCCCGAACGACGAATCCCTCACCTCGAGATTCGGATTCCTTAACAAGCTGCTTCATCTTTTCCTTTGACAACAAAGAACCATAAACCTCTTCAAGAGTTAGACTATCCCTACTGTACAAGATCGTATCTCTGAAAGAACCATATGAAGCAGGTAACGAGCATAGCAGAATCAACCCCAAATCCTCCTCATCGTACTTGCATCCCATAGTCTCCAAATCTGAAACTAACTCCTTGAATGCAGCCAAATGCTCTGTAATAGAGGCTCCTTCCAATAACTGATGAGAATATAACCGCTGCTTCAAATGCAACTTACTCGTCAGGGTTTTCTTCATACATAACTGCTCCAATCTGAACCATAAATCAGCGGCAGAATTCTCGTTCAAAACATCCTGCAAAACCTGATTTGATAAATGCAGACATATCAAAGATAGGGCTTTCCGATCCTTTCGCATTTTCTCCTCTTCACTCAATAACGTGGGTATTTTATCGAGCCCTAATAATGCGTCGTCTAAATCCATCTGTGCGAGTACATCTCGCATCTTCACCTGCCATAACTGAAATCTCGTATTCTGATCCAACAGCGGAATATCGAATTTCAACGAACTCATCCTGCCCAAAAATTTCAGAAATTTTTCTCACAATTTCTGAATCCAAAATTTCCGCTCCAAAACTTTGGTAACCAGATAAATTAATATCACAATCCAATTATCTTAAAAAATAATCCAACCAAACGAAGGAAAATTATTTTTCAGAAATCCTCCAACTTTCTCTTCACTGTTCACTGCCCGAAACAACTCGGGGCTTCCTGCGGAACAACGGACGGTGACGGCTGGAGGCTCGTCGGCGGCAGGCGGACTAATCGGCGGGCGAACCTCTGAACAGAGATGGCGACGGGTTTCTGTGCGGCGCTGGACAGAGGCCGACGACGGATGGTTGCAGGCGACGGACGGCAGTGGGCGACGGACGAACGGAGTTCGTCTCTGTGTTCTGGATTGGCCGACGGACGGCGGCGAACGGCTGGAAGATCTCCCTTGTTTCTTCCGGCGACGGACGGTTCGGTGCTGCTCTTCGAATCGGGCAGCTTCTTCTTCGGCAGATAACAGAGGCGACGCACCAGGGAAGGAAAAATCCAATTTTTCCTTCCTTTTTTTTTTTTCCAACAATTTACAATTTTTCTCACAAAAATTGTAAACCTAATTTGGTTCGATCCGAGTACGTAACTCTTACTCCGCTCTGATATCAATCGTTGAAAATTGGTATAGAGAATCTTTGACCTGGGCTCTGATACCAATTGTTGAGAATCGAACGTGAAACGGAAAAAGAAAACTGCGGAAGCAGAGACACCAAGATTTACGTGGAAAACCCTAACGGAAAAAAAAACCACGGGCAGAGGAGAAATCACTATGAAGGAAATCAAGGTACAATGAGTTTTGCGACTCAAGCATCAATATATAGAGAAGCTAAATAACCCTAATATTATATATGGGCCCAACCCGACCCAACTAGAATTCGGGACACCCCAAACTCTAATCATATATATATTGCTTTGCCCTAAATATCTCTCTCAACCCTGATCTATAACGAAAAGAACCTTCCACTGAGTAAAATGACAGCACAATCACAGCGTTCCATCACAGTAAGAATCTCCCCCACGATAGGTTAGAAGAATCCCGAGGCAATTATTACAACATCGACGCATGGGACTAATTTGGACCATCAGTTCTCACAGACATAATGAAAGACAGTTGAGGGAAGAGAGTTTAATGTTTTTTGTTCATTTCATTTTTTGGTAATGGCGCAATAAATGAGAGTTGGCCGTGGTCCACCCTGACCCGGCTAGCTGAGTGAAGAGTTAGCTCAACGTGCGTAGAGTGGAGTGAAAGGAAGATTGCATTATTTGGGTAATAATATAAGCATGCGTGATGATGTCTCATTAAAACATTTTATGAGACTCCATTTGTTCCGCGCCTGGTCCCATGGTTGGCGAAGATATATATATACATGTCTTTGATGATAGCCATTGCTCATGGCCTAACAGCAGCTTCTTTTAGGCTCCTACTTACTTCTGTGCTTACACCACCAGACTAGAGGGACCGGAAGACGAGAGCAAATAATGCCAACGGATATATTTCTTCTTTAATAGCTGCGACAACCATAAAAAAAAATCATCTGGTTTTAGAATTAAACCATATCCAGTCGTTCAAACTGGCCATCAGACATAATCAAATCAAAATATCCAACACCCACGTATGAACAATCAAAGAAATAGGTTTTTTATTGGCATTTCATCGCATTATTATTGGATTTTTCGAAGAGTTTATGAGCTGGATCGGCCTTTTAAATTTTGTCCAAATGGAGAGAGAGAGGGGCCAGGCAATTAACTGGTCCAACCACTTGTATAAATTTCTGTACCCTATGAGATGGAAGCCAGCGGGGCCCTGTGCTTTGCATTTAATAGCCTTTCTATTTATGAGCTGGAGAAACCAGAGTACGTGTCGCGTAAGCACAACAGCAGTTGATGATTAAGTTTAATCATCCAACTCTCATCACTGTCTCTCAGCTAACCCTAAACCTTATTTTTACGACAAACGTTAATCACGATCAGCCTATCTTAATCACGATAATAACTACTAACATAATATATTTATTACCTCCTCCTCAAGCAAATCTTGACATTTCAAATCACACGTTCCTAAGCTTTTCGTTGATTATGTGACTTGACAAAAATCATGAAGGACATAATTAAAAAATTATATTTTATTAATTAGTATAATTAATATGTTATTTAAATTATTATTATTATTATATTAATTAATAAATATCTCGTCAGAGGTAAATTTATACACTCTGTCAACACTAAATCACGCTTAAACGACCAATACTCTTCCACGTGTAATGATCTCAACGGTCTTTTCCACCAAAATGGACTCTGGCTTTCATCGTCCCCTTCTCCGAGTCAGAGACTCCCAAAATCACGGTTCGCGGAGTGGTGGTCGGTGGATTGGACCCTTGCTCTGTCTCGTAACCCACCGAGTCCTCATTCGATCCCCTCCCCTCCAACACCATCATCACAGCCTCCACCAGTTTCCGTTGTCCCTTTCTTATAATGGATTCCTCCCGAAAGTCTAATCCACCGGCTTTAAATTTCGCTTTTTCGGTACCATTCGTTACTCTATGTCATGGTGGAAGCTCTATGCTCCGTTACCGAGGTCGTTCCTGGAAACTCTGGCCTTACGGAAATAAGGTCGGAGAAGGGATCAGAACTGTTCGATTTGAAAATGGAAGATTGTGTAATTAGAACCCCCTGTTCTAGTATTTGAAGGGGAAATTGGCGAGCTGAAATTGATACATCGCCTCCTTTGGATCGGTTAAAGAGGGGGTTAATCGTTTCAGTGGAAGCGGGCCCTGCATACCGCTCTGCAAACCTGGGAAGCTTTGTGTGAGTTTTTTTATGCTTATACTTGCCCTAAGAGCTCTCTGCTCTGTTCTGTAGTATTGAGAGAGTTTTCAGGTTGATTAGACCATGATTGCTAAACATTCAGATCCCCATGCGTCATGTTTTCTCCGCGGCTAATATCAAATTGAAACAGAAGAATTTCAATTTCAGTATATGTGGTTGATACGAACTCAAATCTATATTCTTGAATATCAATCTACACATAGAACGTAGGACACTTTCTTATAATCTAGGCATTCGAGTCCCTAGCAACTCCCCACAATACTCCTCTCCTTTCCAATATATCAATTCCCACTACCCCAAGTCTTTATATAGACTTGACTAACTAGTAAATTTCTTATTATACCCTCCTAACCTATCATTGGTCTCTGAGAAGCGATGAGGTTAACTCAATCCAGTAAACTGTGTAAATGAAGAAGCTATATTCATTCCTCAAGTAATGCAACTCAGGAATCTATATATATAAACCCAAGACAGCGAAGAGAAGCCAATTGGAGAGATGGGATTCATTATGCCTTATTCTTAGTTTGAATCTCTGCGTCATCATATTTTTAACTAGACGAAGATGTTCTGCTTTCTTCTTAATCCAAATTTCAGTCTCTTCTGTTATAGAAATGACTGAATTGAGTCATGGTAATCCTGTAAACAACTGTGAACAGCCTAGATTTTCCCATGATATGATTTTAATGGAGTTGCAACAAGCAAATTTGAGCCTTGTCAAGACCATTACTATCTTAAGACCATTCAAACTTCTAAGCAAGAAGCAGGTATCGACCGAAGAACATAGGGAAACCAGAAGGTTGCTTTGCTCAGAGATATGAGAGAAGACATAAAATTCCCTTCAGAAGCAGTGAAAGATGGGATTGGCGAAAAGAATTTCATTCCAGAGAAGACGAAATTTGGCTTCATCCACCTCTCTCTCCCCATATCAAAAGGAAAAGAAGAAGAAGAAGAAGATACAGCCATTGAACACAAGTTGATATCATGATTCCGTGAATGTTGATGAAATTGATAACACTGGAATTGGCCAGCATATCCTTTGACGTCGTTTATCAGCAGAAATGCTCTTAAAAATGGTGAATTGGGTGATTAAATATCCAAAGACGTGCTTATTACGCTCTAGTTTCAAGGTTTATTCATTTGATGTTTGTTGCCCATTACTTGCAGTGGGAAATTGAGATGAGGCCGTTGATGTCCTTCCAATGCGATCGTTTACCTCTTGAAATAATTGAATCAGGCCGTCCATCACACGGCCGAAGAGGATCAAGCGGCTTAGACAGAGTCTTCGCAATCGCGGTCCCATGAGATGTGAACGTGCGAACACCACCTTATCCTTACGCGAGTCACTGTTGCTCTATTTCCGGTTCAACCTTTCGCTTACCTTTCCTCCCCTGTAAAGCTGCTCTCTTTGTCTTTGAGGGAGAGAAGAGAGATGCTTAGAAGCTTCAAAGCAGCCTGAGCTTTCAAATTCAGCTATTGAATGATGTCGCGCGTCCTCGTAAACCCTCTACCTTGTTTCCCTGCTCCCTCCGTTCGTCCGAGAAGAACCAGATTCTCCTTCTCCAACTCTTCAATTCATTGTTCTCTTCCAGGTGCCTTCTTTGTTCTCCATAAATTCTTCTCTTTTTTGAAAAATTTCGTCATTTGGCTTCGTTCCTTCTTTGTCTTGTCAACCGAAGCGGAGGGTTTTTCTCCATTAGCTTCTCCGCTAGAACTAGGTCGATTGCTGTTGGTTTCTTCTCTGTTATTTGCTGATGTTCATTATCGCCCAAATATGATTTTCATGTTCCGCGGAATTTGAATTACTAAACTTTCTGGTCACTGTTAAGTAGCGAAGTTACAGTAGTGCACATGGCTTCAATTGGTGGATGTAATTTTTCATCGGGAAAATTGGTGGATGTTCCAAGTTCGTAAATACTACAACTTTGAAAGTCATTGCAATAACAAGCTAAGAAATGGTCCTGCTAATTTAATTCCAGCCTACGTATTGTTTGACGGGGCATCGATAGAAATCCAGCTTCGTGCTACGATTGCAACTGAGAATCTTGGACTGAGCACTGAAATGCTTGCTGCTCCTTATAACTTCTGTTAATTTATTTAGATTCAATCCAATTACATTGTTGAGATGGGGATGTAGCTCGTGGGTCTTCCAACTAGTTTTCGCATTCTGTGCCGCCAAAACTCGTACTTAATTCTCTGAGGATCCAGCCCAGTTTAGCTTTCTAATTTAATAGTGATTTTCAGGGGTTGTCACTGAGCCAATCGTTACCTCTGCTACTGCTGAACCATTGTTGCTTAATGCTGTTCGTGGAGAAGATGTTGAGAGACCCCCAGTTTGGCTCATGAGGCAAGCAGGGAGGTACATGAAGGGAGGTTTTGTTCAACTATCCAACTATCTGTTTTATCATGTTATGATATAAAAAGTATATCTCATGCTCATCCAGCGGTTTAACCTTGCATATTTGTTTCATATTCTACTGAAATCCCATGCATTTATGACAGAGTTATCAACTCCTATGCGAGAAGCATCCATCCTTTCGAGAAAGATCAGAAAACGTTGATCTAGTCGTTGAAATTTCCCTGCAGCCATGGAAGGTTTTTAAGCCGGATGGGGTGAGCTTGCACGGCAGCTAATGTTGATCAAGTCAGAGAGTTTATTCCCGAAGATTCGGTTCCTTATGTTGGAGAAGCATTGAACATCTTGCGTTTTAGGTTTTGTGGGGGCTCCTTTTACCTTGGCATCCTATGTGGTTGAAGGAGGTTCATCAAAGCACTTCTCAAAGATAAAGAGATTAGCTTTCTCCCAGCCCAAGGTAAGTCAGAGGAGTAATCTGTCAGATTACTGCAAACGATACTTGGCTTATGGCATTGCATGATTTATTGCTGACTCTCAAATCATCTAGTAGTGGATTATGAAGATTGTAATGCCCGCAAATGTTAGTCGATAGGTCCTCCGATGATATAGTCGGTGGTGACTGAGATTGGATGATATTACCGTGTTTTTTTTGTCAGACTGAAGAATCAACATATTTTAGCTGGCCTTTTATTTTTGGTGGACAGGTCCTTCATTCATTGCTCCAGAAGTTTACAACCTCGATGGCTAAATACATTCGATATCAAGCAGACAATGGAGCTCAAGCTGTACAAATATTTGATTCCTGGGCAACAGAGCTAAGCCCAGTGGATTTTGAAGAATTTAGTCTTCCCTACTTGAAGCAAATTGTAGATTCTGTAAAGCAAACCCACCCAACTCTGCCCCTAATTCTATATGCCAGCGGTTCGGGAGGATTACTCGAAAGGCTCTCTCTCACTGGCGTTGATGTCGTTAGCTTGGACTGGACGGTCAATATGGCCGAAGGACGCAGGCAATTGGGGCCAAATGTGGCAGTGCAGGGCAACGTGGACCAGGGTGTTCTTTTCGGGTCCAAAGAGTTCATCACCAGCAGAATAAAGGAGACGGTGAGGAAAGCTGGAAAGGGTAAGCATATTTTAAAGGGTAAATGACAAATCAACCATCGGGGTTTGAGGTCAATGACAAGTCAACCACTGTGTTATTTTTTTTAACAAGTTAACCACTCACGTATGTTAAAATGATAAATCCAACATCACATAGACGTTTATCGTTAAAATGCCAATGTTCGAAAGCAGGAACGACGAGCTCTGGCGTTTTGAAGAATTGGGTGTTTTGAATTTCTGAAGAATTTAGAACGATTTCGGGGCGTCTCATTTTCGCGGTCTATCCATTTCTGTTTTCAGACACAGCGAATTTCACGGTCTCTTATGGCTAGAGACAGCGAGAAATCGCAGTCCCTGAAGCTATTTGCGGTCCCTAGTTTCTCCAGGGACCGCGAAATTCGCGGACCCTGGTTTCTCCAGGGACCGCGAAATTCGCGGACCCTGGTTTCTCCAGGGACTGCGAATTTCGCGGTCCATCGTTGCTCCAGGGACAACGAAATTTCGCGGTCCTTGGTTTCTCAAGGGACAGCGAAATTCGCGGTCCCTCGTTGCTCTAGGGACTGCGAATTTCAGGGTCCCTCGTTGCTCTATCGCAGTCCCTGGAGCAGGGACTGCGAAATTCGCGGTTCCTTGCTCCAGGGACTGCGATTTCTCGCGGTCTCTAGCCATAAGAGACCGCAAAATTCGCTGTGTCTGAAAACAAAAATGGACAGACCACGAAGATGAGACGCCGCGAAATCGTTCTGAATTCTTCAGAAATTCAGAACGCTCCGCATTGGGCGTTCCGAATTCTTCAAAACATTGGAGCACGTCGTTCCGGCGTTCGGACGTTGGCATTTTAACGTTAAACATCTAAGTAATGTTGGATTTGTTATTTTAACATACGTGAGCGGTTAACTTGTTAAAAAAAATACCATAGTGATTGACTTGTCATTGACCTCAACCCACGATGATTGATTTGTCATTTACCCTGTTTTTAAATCTAGGACATGGAATTGTGGTGGGTACACCAGAAGAAAATGTTCCTCACTTCTTTGAAATCGCCAAAGCACAAATCACTAACGTAGTTAATTACATAATGAGTGGTAATTACTGTAGTTAGTAAAGGCTTACACGACATAAACCATTCCCACCTCCAGGAGTGATGCCGGAGGAACCTTAAGTGCGACGTCCGGTCCACGGCAATTTCGTCTCATGAAGTTGTATCCATAGTTAATGGCCAACCTTTTCAACAACGACGACTGTTGTTTGGCTTGAACGTGAGAGTTCCCAAGAATAAATGCAGTTCCGGCTTGTTGGGCAGTCATTAAATCTTCTATTTCGTCTCTCAGAAGCGCATAACTTTCATCCCTGAAATCTGCTTCAGACTCATCATCAACGGCGAACCTCACTCTTCGATCTATTGGTTCCATTTCCATCCCGTCTCTAATGTTCTCTGTTGTAGATACGCTAGCTCGCTGCAGACTCTCCTCCATTTCACCATACGTCATTGTTCCAACCACCGCCAATCTACATTCATTTGATGACCCATCGCTTCTGGATGATGTCTCCTCGGTTCCGTCATTGGCCAGGTTCTTCTGGCCCCAATCATAGTTGATGAAATCGGTCAACCTATCCACTAGTTCCGCTTCAAAGGAATCTACATCTTGGTGGACATCTCGGTAACCATACCGAACTATACACCGATATGAGCGATGGGCTGCAGGGCCCACACGACCGACCAGATATCGCTCAGCTGGCGGAACATAAGGAACAGGCACCGACTTCACACAGACAAAGACAAGAACACGATGGTAAGCAGGGAGATTTGTCACGAGACGAGAGAAGTTGGCAGGGATTCCGGAAGTGAGATCGGAGAAGACCAGGCCAATGCCAGGGACTCGAGCTATGCCCAGGCTGGGACCCAATGCAAGAAGCCAATCTAAAGAAACCTTGTTGTGGAGATCGAATTCGTATTTCTTGATGGTCGCATAATGCCAGACGAACATCATGGTCATTAGGATGAGAGCCAAGAGAATGGGTAGCCAAGCACCTTCTCTGAATTTCATGAGTGATGCCGAGAAGTAAAGTAGTTCGAGCGTTCCGAAGAACAGCAGAAAGGAAAGAGCCACAAGAGAGTGTTTGTGCCAGCAGAGTACAATGACTAAGGATGTGAGGCATGTAGTCACCAGCATCACTGTCATCACAGCAAGACCTGCAATTGCACAAATCAATCTCGGTGAAATTACAAAATCTGACCCTTGGATGAAAATCTATACTGAAATAATCTTACCGGATGCATTTCCGAGGTGTTTTGTGTCTCGAAATCCAATCGTTACGGCAATGCAGAGGATCATTAGCATCCAGTTGATCTCGGGAATGTAGATTTGGCCATGAATCTTGTCTGAGGTGTGGATAACCTTGACTCTTGGAAAACAACCAAGTGATTGGCTCTGGTTAATGATAGAGAATGTTCCACTGATAATTGCCTGGCTGCCCACCACTGAAGCCAGAATAGCAACTCCAAGAACTGGCCACCTTACACTTTCTGTCTCCATCAACCTCTAGTCAACATACAAAACTTTCCCTCCATCCCAAAACAAAGAGCAAGAACGAAAGGTACTTACCCGGAACGGACACGTAAAAACTGATTTGATGAGTTGGCTGGTGATGCTGTGACAAGTAAGCTGCTTGGCCCATATAAGCCAATATAAGAGCTGGATATACGATAAACGTGAAAGCAATCTGCAGGTCATGGAATATTACTTTAGACGACGAAAGATACATCTTTCCGCGGGGTTTAATTTCGATCGAACCTGAATTGCAGCATATGAGAAGTGTCCTAAGTCTGCAAACATGGCTTCAGACCCTGCACTCCAATAGTACAAATAATATCAATGCTGAGTCATGACTGATTGATTGATCGATTGTTGGATTATCAGACAGTAAAAAACAGCAAGAAGGTGAGATGTTTTATAGTTGGAATCGACATTACCTGAAATGCATAACAATATGCCCCCTAAAGACATCCATCCACTTAACCTCGTCTTCTCCAAGAACTTGAACATGTAATATGGAGAAAGAGCCTGATACACACGAGGGTTCCAAATGACTATATTATATAGTCCAAGACCACTAATGCAGAGCAGCCATGCGAGGACGACCGGAGCGAAAAAGAATCCCACTCGATGTGTTCCGTAGTGTTGAAGTGCAAATAGACATACTAAAATAGCGCACGTAATCGGAACAACCGCATCTGACCCAAAAAAAACATAACAATCACAAATACTAAATGTAAAATAATGTTACTGCAAAAAATATGCTCCCAGTTCAGCCTATATGGAGTTCAAGATAACACCCAAAAGGGTCTCTTTTATATTATATCTTCATGAAAGCCTCGAGCTGAAGTTAACAAAACCAATATTTGAACAGAAGCTTACATAGGTGGTGGCCTTTGGACATTGATAACTCGAGGCCAGACACTGCAGAGAAAACTAGACGACAGAAAAGTAGATAAGCTATTTGGTGGATTAGGGAAGGAAAAGGTTGATGAAGAAGAAGAAATTTAGACTAAAAAAAGGGAATCTACCAGAAATGGCAGGAGTGAGAAGCCCATCGCCAATTACCATACATGTACCGAGAAGAACAAGGATTAGCAAGGCAGTGTGCAGAGCTCTGTGCCTCTCGAGTAGCTTTTTTATCCACGAATGGCTTTGCTTCTCAGGAGGATGCTCCAATTTATAGGTAGAGAGCTCTTCATCGGCAACCTGTCGATTTGGCTGGAGACTCACTTTAGCATGTCTGCATAGCAATGAATATAATGCAAACGTGCCACCTGCAAAATTGTGGAAGTATTTTCAACCCATTTACTGAAACTATCCATTTCAAGAACTTACTTAGAACATACCTTCTCCATTATCATCGGCTCTTAGCACCACAAAAACGTACTTGAAGAGCGGGACGAGAGTAAGAGTCCAGAAAACAAAAGAAAGAGCTCCATAAATCTCCTCGTTCGTCTCTGAGTGTTGAATGTCCTCAGCAAATGTGCTCTTGAAAACGTAAAGAGGGGAAATGCTAAGGTCCCCATATACGACGCCAAGGCTTTGGTAAGCCAGAAGAAGAGTTGTTTTCCAAGAATCCTTCTGCAAATCAATTAAAACACCACTTCTCTGAGAAACAAAAGGTTGAAAAAAACGAATTTTTAATGTCTCCCTCATTCTCCAAAACTTACTAAACCAATGTAAGTTGAAATGGAAAGATCGAAGGGTGAAAAGCTCAAACCTTTGAACTAGCCCAACATCTCCCATATGGAAGATCCATACTTTCTCAGGCCTCAATTTTTCAGATGGGATAGTGCGGACGAACACAGTTTAACTGCAGATCTGCACTGAACACGACAGAAGCTCAGCTGTAATCTCTCGAAAAATCAAATTTTCAGCAAAAGAATTAGGAAAGCTCTATCTAATGTGACACCCATCCATCAAGCAGACTACTTGTCATCCTCAAGGAAAGGAGACAACAGCAGAAGACATCACCCACTTATCAAATAATAAACGCACATGATACCCATATCTCCAACCCACCAAACATTTAATAAACTGGGGAAGTTTTTGAAGAAAAACAATGGGAAAAAGAAAAACGATAGTGTCAGATGGTCTCATAAATGTAAAAGGGCCCTCATAGCAATTTTTTTATACCCATTCCTGGATTTGTTCATGGAGTTTTTTGGGTTTTTGAAAGTGGAAAGAGAATGGAACCTCACAGTTTACAGCGGCTGCTCATTTTTGCAAGTCCGACTGATAATGTGGAACCTGGGGAAGAGGGTTTTCAAAAGAAGACAGATACAGAAGAAGAAGAAAGAATGAGCAGGCAACAAAGAGAAACTATGAAAGGAAGGCAATAATACACTTAGGGAAGTCAACATTTTCAAGCGGAAAAGGCAGAGACCTAGCAGGGAAACAAGAAGGCAAACTCATGTGACTCAACGACAGTTGCATTCGTTATTCAATCACACCAATCACTTGGCAAGAAAATCAACCTGATTTCATGGGGACATGTTCATGTGACTCTCTCCCCCTCTACCCCTCTCTCCCTCTCTGGTGGGACTTTAGAATTTGAGAGAGACAATGCTGGGAAAGCTTAATATCTTTCAAAACTCACCTATTATTAATGCTTTCTCACGCCCTTTCGGCTTCCAACCCACTCATATGGCGTAAAAAGAAAGGTCTTGTTACTTGTTCGAGACAGACAAGAATGAGGCTTGTACAAGCTCAATAAAGTTGGTAGGTAAGCGGTGAATATCTGTTGAAGAAAACAAAATGCAGAAAGCACCATTTGAACTAAAAATTGTTGCAGTAAATTATAAAAAAGGTTACCAAATAATCATCTCGGGCAAAATCATGTGGAGACGTTTCAAAACGTCTCCATTTTGCAATCAGCATTAACAACAAATGCCCTCTAGGCTTCTCTTTCTAACCTTGTTTGTCCTTTTTCCCTGCAAAGGTTTTTCATTTGCGCCTTTTCTCATTGTACTGTGCTGAGCCCAGAAGATGGTGATACACCGACCTCAGTTCTGTCCTCACAGGTTTGCTTTCGCAGTAAGAATTTGACACTATCAATGACAGATCTAAGTATTGCCGTGTCGTACAAAAGAAAATGAAAGGTTTTGACTGCTAATTTCCAAGATTTTATTGAGCGTTTATTATCAGAAAGGAAAGCTCTCTCAGCTTGGAAGAACAGGACAAAAATTGAAATAAGTAATGGCGACAGTGACGGGGCTAAAAAAGCAAACCCAAAAGGACAAGGAGCACGTGGGTAAGTTTGGGTATCTGCAAAGAATTTCAAACCTCCACAAACTCATCACTTTGAACCAAGAATTAAAAATACTCTTGGATAATCCATAATCTTCTCCTATCAAATAAGATAATAATATGAACAAATCGGAGAAGACGATGATACTCTGAAGTGTGAACTCTGATTTGAATTACTTGGAGTCAGATTCCTCTGTTACACGTTTGTTCAAAACCTTCCTCCAAGTTTTGTTGTTTTTTCTTTCAGAGATTGAGACACGCTACCTTAAATTATTCAGAACAAATTGGCAGAAGACAACTTTGAATCTTTAGTTTGATCGAAAACCAACATAAACAGCAAAAAGTTGCAAAGAAGAGACGCTGAACAAGCCCAGGCCCAGCCCAGACCCTCGATGACTGAGCTCCACCCCCGACCCAATGAAGTTGGCCTCAAGTAATGCTTGAATGAATGATGGTTTGAGATAAAACAAAAGAAGATCAATCTTCTATGTTCCCAACTAAGTTGACTTATGTGATCACCCCCGACTTGATTTGAATTTGTATGTAGGGGATGACAATGACGCATTTATTTTTAAATGATGTGACAAGATGGTAAATAATTAATGAAAAGACTAATTAATTAGGACATCATGGTGGCTAAGTAATGACGTCACTGCCAAAAAAACAAATAAAGAAGGCGACAAAACATACATGTTGGGTAAGGGCGCAAACGTGGGATTTCTATATCAATTAACGGGACCAAACCAACTCCGAGCAAGAGAGTCAAAAGTGGAGCATAGACAGTAATGAGCTGGCACTTGCTTAGTCAAACCTAATGGGACCCACCTTGACCTTTCCTTTCTCTCTCTCTCTCTCTCTCTCTCTCGACGCGTTTCTTTTGACTTTTTTTTTTTGCTAACAGTTTAATCAACTCTTTAGACTTAACCCCCACTGGGCACTGGGATTATTTTTCTTCCTTAATTAATTAAATTTAATCCCGGCTATTAGTTTGTTACTAATTTGTCTCTTTTTCAATCCTTAACTAAACTTAATTATGGTAATTAGTTGTCACTAATTTGTGGAGACAAGCTTCTTTTAATTAATAATTAGCTTCGTTAAAACCTTAGATTATGGTAAAAATTTTAAAATATGGGTAAGAATAATAATAATAAATAATTAGTCCGTACTTAGTACTAATTCCAAGCGGGCAAAACAATGCTCCTCATCAACTGGCAGGGAAGCATCCGCGCGAGCGTTGCACGTCGAGGGTGGAGGACTTTTCGCTCTCTGACCTTTTCAACTAGACGCCGCTCCTACATATACCAACCCCTCTCGTCAGACCCTTTTCCATTGCTTCTGCTGTTTGCTTTCTCATTATCGTCCTCCTCAAACTTCATCTTCATCCTTCAATGGCTAAAACCCTTTTTCGTCTGCATACAACACTCGTAGTCCTCACGCTTCTAATGTTTTCAACATCTTGTTCGTCGGCTAGACTGCTACGGGATCACTATCTTTCATACGATCAGGTCGCCGCCGCCGCTCACAGAACTCTAAGTCTAGCTTTTAACGGCAACAACCGGTCGGAACAACATTTTTATCAGCTCTTTCGGCCTTGTAGCGGCGGTGAAGCTGATGAGAAATGCAGATTGAGATCCGGCTTGTTTTTTAGCATGCTCCCCAGAGGGACAGTTCCACCATCTGGACCGAGCAAAGGAACCAACGGCATGAACAACTGAATCTATAGCGTCTTTTTGGCATGTTCAATCTGTCATTCTTTCTTCTTTAATTAGTTTGGAATTGTAAAGATCGCTCATAAAAACAGTTAGAAAGTTTAAAGCTTAGAGAGAAGGTGCAAGGACCCAATGACCTTCGAATATTAGCTTCGTCTCCACGAAGATCATCTTGAATTTGGCCAACAGCTGCCATTTAAGTTCTTGTTTTTATTTCAAGATGGATCTTCTTGTCCTTATCCATAAACCAAATGAAAAACAAGAATGGTTTCTTTAAGAGCATGCCGTCTTCTTGCTTTTGACTGTTATTACTTGATAAGAACTAGATCAAAGTCTGTAGCAGAAGTAGATAATAATTAAATTCAACCTGTTTCAGCTAATGATATTGAGATCGTATGGCCCCCATCAATGCTCTTTCATCGCCATACTCACATTTGGAGAAGAAAGTAGCCGAATGCTTATTTTCATACAGGCATTCCCAAAGAAGAGACTCCATATGGGGTAGGTTTGAAGGTTTGTTGCTGTAGAACTACAATATTAAATCAATTATGAACTACACCAGCTAAATACTATTCTAAGTCATTTTTGTTTTCACTGATTCAAATATAAAAAATTATAGAAATACGCACCTCAAGTGTTTATGTAAATAAAGGTATACATTATTTTAAATAATAGTAAAAACATTAAATAAAAATGTAGAACAAAGAAGCCGACATCAAATTAAAAGGGAAATTCACTAAATAAACCATCAACTATTGGATGAACGATAAGCTAAATCTTAAAGTAATTTCGAGAATAATTAAAACCTAGAATAATGAGGATTGAACGATGTAAACATCACAGTCACGTTTCTGTTAAAATTTAAAAAATAATCTACCAAATATCTGCTGTAAAAATAGTATTTTTCACAGCAAAAACATGTCTTCTGCTGCAAAATGATAGTTTCCGCAACGAAAGATTATTTTCCGCAAATGATACTTGTCTTCCGCTACGAAAAAATTAATTTCTTAGCAGCGCCTAAGGGTAAAAACACATTTCTAACTTGAAGTACAACCTCAATCTCAACCTTAAAGCACGACCAATAACTCAATTGATTCGTTTACAACTTATATAAGATTATTTCTACTCACTGGTCTTCAGGATTGAGTCAGCGAACAGTTAGATACGAAGTTGATATTGAAAAACGTTCGATTGTTGTATCTAGAAGAGTATGTTTTGATACATTCACTAATATGAGGTTGCCTTTTAAGTTGGGGTTGTACAGAGAAAACTAAGATTCCGCATCAGAAGACAAGTATCCGTTGCGGAAAATACTCACTAAGGAATACAAGTTATTGTAATAGAACTTACTTTTCGCAAGGGAAAACACGTTTCCATTACGAAAAATATTCTTTTTGCAACGGAATACATGTTTCATTGTGAAAAATATATTTTTCGAAGCAGCTACTTACTTTCTGCTGCAAAAATTGAGTTTTTGACTTTATGTATGAGTTCACTTTGGAAAAACTACCTATGCACTATGTAAAAAATTTTAATTTAACAAAAAACGTAATTGCAAGATTTGCGTAATTCATTTTCTATAATTAAAAATTTTAGTTGTTCGTAAAATTATTTTAAAATTTGATTTGTCGGTGATCTAAAAGTTCAGGATTTGTTTTGTTAATTTTCCAAATTAAGTGTACATGGTCCATACTTTAAATAAATAAGGAATGCAATAAAACAATACCCACAATTTTGAAAGCGAAATAAAGAATACAATAGTTTTGAAGAACTGAGAAAACGATGAAAGAAGTATAAGGAGTACACTAGTTTATAGTGTAGTTTTGATATCGTGCAATTAACAGGCATTAGTCTGGGTTTAGCCAAAAAAAACCACCAGTACTAGTAAATGGGACATGATAGAAGCATAATGTACTAGCCTACCCTGCGTTAAGAAGCCTTGAAAATTTTGTTCTTGTGGGGAGGAGGTGCATCAACTAAACTAATGAGCTAATCAAGAACATTGAAACAGAAAAATTGGACAAAGGGGAAGACAAACGTGTTCCATAATACTGTTCACAGGACATGTTCCCAAAGTTGTTGTGAAATAATTTTAAGATTCAAATTAAAAAAACAGAGTTGCAGGACAAAAATACGGTTTGATTTTGAAAAGGGAATTCCAAAATATACATCCAAATCTTCCTACATGGGCCCCAAAATCAACAAACTAAAAAAGGAAAATTTAAAGCTGAAAATCACGAAACAGGGTAATGCGGCTTCTTCATGGACGCACAGGATTCCCAGCCCCAGCAGGCCGAGGTCCTTGACCAGGCTGACCAGGCTTTGGCGCATCATCCTGAAAGTACAATAAAATAATAAGTACAAAAACTAAACAATAAGAGAAAAAAATACAATATAGACTCTGCATATCAGATAAACCAGGAACAAAGGGGAAATAGAGTGGCCAATTGTGAAACAGCAACATTGAGTATTTAACTCAGGTAACTAATCAAATAGATGGGGAGTGGAAACAACAGCTGACGATTTTTATGTGCACTATCATTTATTAAATTATGTATTATGGATCCAATTTGTAATAGCAAGTAAAAGATAGTAGACAGACAAATGCGATTAAATATAGAAAAGTAAATTATTATGTAGAGCCTTACTAATTATTAAGTGACATTATATCACATCATCGTCATTAAACAAAATCCTTGCTTAGAAATACACAACTTATGCATTGCATAAGTAATCAAGGCATATATAAAACTAAATCTACAACCAAGATAATAGAGAAGAAATATAAAATAAAAACCACAGACTCATCAGCATCCATGTAAGAATTGAACATAAGCAATTCAAAAACAATCAATTGTTATGTAAGTACATACTCTGCGTCTGATCAAGCGCTGTGGAGGCTGGCGATTCCTTCTATCAGTACGAGATCTAACCCTCACAACATGTGAGTGAATAGCGCAGGAGACGCAATATTGCATCTTAGCATAAAGCTTAGGGAGAGTGTATTCTGTTGTTAGCAAAAAACTCACATCAGTAAAACAAACAGAATCAAAGAAGCATAATATACATTAAAATGTGAGAAACAATAGGACGTACGATCATAGACGCAAGCTTCTTGCACATCCCTTACAGCAGCCTGCTCCACAATGTTCCTTATAAGGAATCTCTTGATAGCTTTATCCTGCTTGCAGCAATATATGTAGAATATTGTTATCACTATATTATTGTTTAAAGAGATTAAAAAAGGAAAATGAATCCAAAACCCTATGCGTGAGTGATTTCTCATACAGTAAAGTTACAACACAAAATAAAAAACAGTCAGAAACTCTACCTAACACAACATATCAATAAAAAAACAATGAATTACAAATACGGGGAATTGCATTGTATAGACTTACAAGACCATATGTTCGTGCTACTTCCTAAATTGATAAAATAGATGCAGTGAAAAGCAAAGTTACTTATGAATTGAAGGTTGGGTATTAAAACATTGATCAATTCTTTCATTAGCTCTTCATCCGCAATAGGAACACTATGAACTTCTTTACCGATAAAGTTAACTATAACGCACCTTGGGGCAGCATTTGCCACAATTCGAGCATCGAATGAATTTGACGTGTCCACGACCGTGCTTGTTGCGTCCACCGTTCCTGCGCTTGAAAGTCTTCAACAGGAAAGGAAACCATAGAATAACATCAGAAGAAGATGGCGAACATCGAGAAAGCAAGAAGGAAGACGAGAATGACAGATCTTACCATGATTGATTTCTGGAGAGACGAGAGTCGGCCACCGAACGCTAGGGCATTCTTCTGCTGCGCTGGACAAACAAAAAATAGGTTTTTGCCATTTTATATAGCAACCTTGGCGACGTTAACCGAAGAAAATCTCTACTGTAACCTTCTTACTTTTTATTATAAACAAATTAATCAATGTAATGTAATATATTAAAAGAAATTATTAATTATAAAAATTAATATTTGACACATATATAATAAATTATTAATTATACAAATTAATATTTGACAAGTTTGGAAATAATGTTCAAAAATATTAAAAAATAATTAAATTTTACTACAACATTGAAATAAAAGCTAACAAATATTGAGCTATCCTTTTCCTATATTTTATAAGTTATTTTTGCACTATTTATTGAAAATGCAAATATTTTTTATTTTACTATATATTATATTTTAGAGGGGTGTTTAAAATATTGAAGTCACGTTTTCTGTTAAAAAAACGTGTCTCAGACGCTCGCACTTTAATTAGCAGACGACAGCACAATCCGCAAACACCCTCACTTTAAATTAGAGGACGACCACGACAACCCGGATAATTTGAATTGATTTGAATTTAATAGTTATATTTAAAGTGCAAACGTTCGCTAATTAAAGAGTGGACGCTGCGGGTTGGCGTAGACAGCGCTGACACCCAGGACACATTTTTTTTAATGAAAAACGTGATTGAAAATTTTGACTTGTTCATTTTTCATAGTTCAGAATTTTTTTTGTTAATAAAATTAAATTAAAGTTTTGCTTATCACAGACACCATAATTCGGGATTTTTTTTTGTTAATTACCCATTATTTCTCCTAGAAAAGGAACATTAAATTTTAAAAAAAAAAATATTTAGTATTAATATACCATAGAATTTTTTCAAAATTCAATTTTTTAATTTAGATAACATTATAATAAATACTGTTGAATCAAATTCCTTCGAGAAAGCATGTTCTTCCAACATTTGCTTACAAACAACGTTAATGCAAAGATAGATTCAGTTTCTGAACTATCAAAGAAACCTGCGTAATCCATCAGACAAATTAATGTATTCTTTTAAAAACTGAGGGTCGACTTTCTGTGAAATCATTTCAGGTGAGTGAAGAATGAGAGATTGAGAAGAGCCTTCAAGCATGGAAGTTTCTGTTGGCATTGCTAGCAGGAAGATCCTTCCGAGCACCGTCCTCACTTCCGTTTTCCACCTTCAAAAGTCGATCGGATTCCTCTTCCTTTTCCTGCAATCATTAGTTTTCGATTATCCTGGTAATCAAATGGATTTTAGTAATATCAGAACTTCCCGGAAAGGAGAATAACCTCTGATGGCTTTGCCGGTGCCTCGCTAGGCTTCTGCTGACTTTCCCGCGTGCAAAAGTAAGAATATAGAAACATTCCGACGAGTGCCATCATAATTCCGACGAGATTCCTCCGGCTGAATGGATCACTTAGTAGAACATAACCAAAACCCAACACTAAGCATGTCTTTAGATGACCAAGTACTTGATAAGTGACGGGGGACGTCTTCCCAATCACCAGAAATGTACTAAAATTGACAGACACTGAAATGAGGCAGGATAACGATATGAAGAACTGCAACCACAACACAAATTCAAGAATTGAATTAGATAAAAGGGAGAGCAATGACGATGAAAAGGAGGATTATTCAATTATTCTTACCAACACTGTAGGGGTATATCGAAAAGCAAACACGTTTCGATCGGTCAGAAATCCATCGAGAAACGGCCCTGAGATTAACAGGGTTGCTGTCTGGTAGGGAGAAGACTGGTAAAGGAGTTGGGTCGAAGAAACATTGAACTTCTTCTGGATTGTATTAGTCATCTACAAGAACTGGTTAAGAAGGATAGCAGTAGAGAATAGAATTTAGATTTCACTCCAAACAGAAATGCAATATTCCATGCAACTAAAACCTCGAGAAGGATACAATCTGAGCAACACATGTTGTTATGATGGCAAGAAAAGACAAAACTGAGCCCAGAGCATTGAGCTGCAGATCAGTTACTGTAGCAATTCCAACCCCGAGGAGGAGGACTGTGAGAGAAAGCTGAATACTCCTACTGTAAGACCAAAGAAAGTTAAATATATAAATATATGTTAAATAGAAAAGAAAAGAGATGAAAGAGGACAGGCCTGAATCTCTTTCCAAGAAAAAGGGTCTCCAAGATCACAGTGCAAGGAATGATTGCAAGCTTTGTCATCTGTTAGACAAAATTCTGAAGGAGAAGCTGAAGATACTAATTCCAACAGTTGCTAAAAATGGTACGAGTTATCGAGAGTGAAAAGTAGATAGAAAATAGAAGGTAGACCTGATAGAACCCAACAGAGTTAAACCCCAGGCTAAGATTCAAGAGTCCAATTGAGGTACCGTTCAGAATGCCAAAGCCCATCACAACCCTTTGATCAAAGAGCTTGTTCTCAAAAAATTTCATTTTTAAAGCAACATGAAGAGAACAAAAGGTGACAAGAAGATGCCAGCTTGTCAAAGTAGTGGCTGCAAGAACAAGAGGATGTTAGTTACTAGAAGTCAAACAGAAACAAAGGAACAACCAACGAACACTAGTGTTTGGTGGTCCAAGACATTGGATTTTTTAGATTGTCATGACGGATTGGAGATTCTCTCTTCCAATTCCCTTCATATGTCAAGTGTTGCCAACTAATGAAAGAACATTCAGATTCATCGTCTAAATTCTCAACTGAAATTACACCAAGGAACAACCAACGGTGACGATACAATCAACGAGGAAAGGGAAAGTATTTCCAAAAATCAAGACCCAAGAAGATGATACGCATGGATTCCAGCTTCAGAACATGAATAAAGCAATTCTAAACAATTCCTTCACAGACTGAATGTAAGATAAATCAGACATAGATACATAATTGACGATAAGGAACAAGAGGAGGTACCAAAAATGAAACCCAAGGTAGACATGAGCGCCTTATTGCAGATCACTATGGAGACAGACGAGACTACCGATAGCGTCAACGCCCCCACCGTTCCAAGTTGAAAACCCCCACCGTCGCCGCCCATGTCTTCCTTACAGTCTGGCGACAAAAAATTCACCAGGTAGTGGAACAAATCAAATAGCAAGATCTGGTACGATATGCAAAAGGATGAACAAATAGAGAAAGTTTTGACTTTTCAGTTTGGAGGGAAAGCTGAGAGAAGAGTATCTCGGGCAGTCGATGAGAGCAATTAATAACGACAATGATCGTCAATAAATTGGATTCTCCGCTGCAAAAAGAAAGAGAGAGGAAGAGTCAGCGAATGGGTCGTCTCGCCTTCTTCCTCTTCTTCTTTCTCCCTCGTATTGCTATGCTCCGGCTTTGGCCTTGTCCATGAAGGGGTGTGAGAAACCGGACTACGCGCTCTCAAGCAACGTGTAAATGACGATTCAGATGCTCACTGAGTCTGACCTAGTTATGAGCTGCTTAGGAATAATAACAGTTTTACGACGTCGTTTTGGTGATATTATTCCGATTTCGTCTTTCCTAAATGCGAAAACATGATCAACGAAAGGAAAGGGGACCATTGGCCGGCAATGCAGTCCCTTGCTCCACAGTAAAAGCATTGTTGAATCCTCAATTTTGATTCCAATATCTTCTTCTTAATTTCCATCGACGCAATCGTCGGAGTGGTTGATGATGTTGAATATTTTGCCAGTGTAAGAAATGGCGGATAACTCGGAATTTGGTGGCAACGCAGAGAGCAACGGAAAAGAAGCAGCTTGCGCTTAGTGGCGGACAAGTCTCTCTCAACCAGTCTATTGGAGGAGGAAAAGGTTTGTGCTTTCTCTGTCACACAAATTTTGCTCAAATTCATTTCTGTCTCTGTCTCAGAAGTCAGTTGTTTTCCTTTGTTCGCCGGTTTAGAAGTCGAGTTTGGCTGTCAATTGTGAATTTTTTCAGGATTTCACACGCTTTTAGAAAAATCAAAAGTTTGAATATTTATGAACAGAGACTATGCTCAAGAATTTCTCGAAGCTTTCTGGGAGTCTCCCTTTCAAAATAGGCTTGGTTAATTGCTGTCTCATTCCTCCCTTCTTCATTTGTACCCTCTGTGTCGACGGCCAATTCTCAGCACCTTCTGTTAAATCACTTTTCCAAACAGAAATTCTCATTTCTTCTTCGCGATTGTTTTATCCTTACTAGCTGCTGATATTTTGCTCTGCAAGAGGGGCCACGTTTCCTTTGGCTTCATGATCGCAGCTGCAATTGCTTGGCTTCTATTCGAGCACACAGGATTACCATTCTTGACAATTTGTTCAGATGCTCTCCTTATTTTGGTCGTCCTATTGTTTAAGTATGCTGTTTATAGAAATAAGCATGATCGACCCCATCTCATATTTTTCTTCGAAGGACATGCTTTTAGCATTCTACCATAATGTTTTGCTTGTTTGGTATTCGTACGCTTTTGAAGACGACGACCGGAAGCATTACAAGAGCTAGTATTGTCAGAGGAAATGGTCGACTAGGCGGCTGCTTCGTTTGCTTGTGGTTCTAGTTCCAGGAATCATCTCTCCATCTCCATCAAAGTGTGGAGACACAGATTTCAATCAAAACCAATGGAGAGTTGCTTTTGCACATGAGTTGTAATCTCCTTCGCTTTCAGAGTTTTCTTGACCTAAGGATTGTGTTATCACCAGAGAATGGCGGCATCCATACTTTTTAACACACAAACTGAACTTAGCCCAGAAACATTACTTTTAAGAATGCAACTGTCATCATCAAAAGTGAAAGTCTTTCTACTGAAATGCCAACTTTATTGGTCGTCTATGGCGAACAATCATCACGCACAATGGTCGGAGTTGACTGAAATGCCATATATAATAGATAGTGTAAAATCTCATGCAAAAGTTTCCAAACTGGAGTTGACTGAATCTGTCGGAGAAATGTTTATGGCTGCCTTGACTTACAAATACGCACTATAAATACAATGTATATGTCTATTATATAAGACCTAGCGGGTGCCAATCGACCACCACAGCAATATGCAGCCATAATAATAATATGGACCCATAATAATAATATGGCTTGGATCTCAGTTCTTGCCACTCTATTTTAATCTCTTCCACACTGGTATATGTCATTGAAGAAGGCCACAAATTTTACTGCTTTATCTTTAAGGGGAGATTGGAGAAGGAGATGATAGGCTAGAATTGATTTCCCTCAAAAGTTTGGCCGAACTGCCAGCCAGCAGGCGCAGTGTTGAAGCAAGAGACGGTGCGGCCGTCGCTGGCGGTGACTTGGAAAGAGAGGGCCTGACCATTGAGCTGAGAGTTGCTCTGCCAGTTCTGTCCCCAATTCCTTGACATGGGCTGCCACCCTCCCCTTGATCCCTTGATTGACACTGAATGGACATCTCCTGCACCGCCTACGTTCGTCACCAGAACTAAGATGAAGAAAGAATGTCCGTTAATGGTGAACCTTATTCCTCCTTTCTTCACGCAGGGGACCCTGTTTCGACAGAAGAAAAAAAATTAGGCCTTTTAGTCCGATAAAATTCACAAGAAATGTATTTTTTTTTTATGGATTTTTTAGTCTGGTTTACCTTCTGTAGGATACTGGAACAATTCCAGCGCGATACTGAGCAATTTGGAGGAAAGCGGGCTCGGCCAAGTCGAAGTGCGGGAGAGGAGGATTGCACCAGCCGCCATTGTTATTGGCCAAAGCGAAATTAGGTGGGCAAAAGTTAGTAGCGGTGACGATAATAGAGCCAGGAAGGCACCATCTTGGATCGTTGGTGCAAGTGAGCTCGTAGCAGCTCCCGCAGCTTAGTCCGCTGTTGAACAGGGCGGTGCTCAACGCGGCAGTGTTGGTTCCATACCCTTGGCTATACAAGTTCCCATACCCACAAGCTCCTCCTGCAATACCATCCAACGAATTCACATACATAATCTATTCAAAGGGAATAACTCAAAATTTGGGTCTGAATTTGAGAACGTACCCATGGTGCCAGATGCATCGCCACCGCCGTAGAATGTGGCATGGCCGCTCTCCATCTGTCCATAAGTGGCGCCAAGGCTACAAAGGCTGAGGACTAGGAGTATAATGCGTAGAGAAGGGAAAGCAGCAGCCTCCATTGACATGCTGTGAGTTGTGTGCAGAGAATGAAAATAAAAGGAGAGAGGCGTTCTCAGTAGTTAGTGGTTGAAGAAGGGAAATGTGGTCTACTTATATAGGCGACGAGGCAGTTGAAAGGGTCTGAATTGGACGTGAGTTTGTACAGTTGATAGAGCAAAGTTGATAATTTGAGGTGGTTTATGAGATGAGATCAAAATCCACATGAAAATGTCCCAGCCAAAACTAACAACTGCTGACCCAGTTGGCCCCTATCCGCACATGCACGTTTTCCTCATCCAAACGTCATTCGTTTTTCTCATTTGAGTTCTTCGCTTTCAAAATTTTTCGGTTCTTCTGTGTTTTGCTCTGCTTTCCGCCTTGAATTACGGAAATTCGTCAGCAGCTCAGCCATTCGTCAAACTGCTTAGACTGCTCCAAAACCACACAAAATTCACTCTGATTGTTAAAGAAATTAGTGAATTCTTCGCGCACATTGCTGCCTTTTTCTTTGTTAATTGCAGAGACTGACATCCTCCAGTCCAGAATAAACCCATCGCTCTGCTCTTTTCTTTTCTATAAATATAATATAATAAAATCCATTCCCATTCACCTCCACTTTTTTTCAGGTTGTCGCCACCCATAAAAGCTAAAAAATTATTCCTTATTGCAACAGCACGGGTGAGCGTGATCAATCAATCGATGTAGCAAACGCCATGAGCGTATAGCTTTTCTGGGTTTTCCAAAAAGCGGTAGTTGAAAAAACAGCAATCCTGCTGTTGTTTTTGAAAGAAATAGAGCGTTGGCTGGCATGTTATCTGCACATGGTAAGTCCCCCTTCTTCGCGGTCCCTCAAAACTATCAATTCCTTCTCCTGCAAAAATGTGCCTAATCTTGACAAACCTCCCCTGTTTCTAACATCTTCCATCACGCTTAATATATCTTTTGACAACGACTTTTGTGGTTTCTTTTTTCCTGTGACGATCATTTGCTGCATTAAAACTCACAGCTCCTTGCGGAAATATTACCAAATCTTTATTATTATTGTGCTTGGTCCACTTTAGTTTTGAAAGTAATTCATCTACTGTTCTGCAATACTGATGGGTTCGGCTGGATTTGGAGAATCGACAGCCTCTAATCACATCGCATTCACCGTTTGTTCTTGTCTTTTAGTATTTCGTGAACTTTGGTTTATCTCTGCGTAGAAAATGATGACGATGACAGACTTAGTTTCATCTCTATCCACAGACACTCAATTTTCGGTGCAGAGTCAAGTTGTATATGCTCTAATTTATTCATTGTCAATGTCAATGGAGAGAAGAGATGGGTGACTCTTAGATAGTATATTACGATATGGAAGAAATTATATCACTTTCTTTTTCATGTCCTGCAAATAAATCAAACTCAATTCCAAACGAATCGATGACAAAAAAAAACGATAAAAACACAAATCGTATCGATGTTTTGTCAATTATAAACATGATCCATGCGCTTTACTTCGATAAATTTTTACTATTATCGAAAGAAAATACACGCAGATTCGACGTTTTTGTCGTAATCTTCCACGGTAATACAAGTATAACAAGGTTGTTGATTGAGAAGCATCTCATAAAGAACCAACCCACGTGTGTGCTTCTTCCATAAATACACTTTGGGATTGGATGAACATCATGAGGATTGGCAATATATGGGAGAAATTGGGAAAAAGGGTCTCAATCATGAAAGCAGAGCAAGTTTAAAGTTATGAGCTCTTCCGATCCAAAGAATAAATCCAAAGATTTTTCATAGAGACAAGGTTGATCAAACTTCGAAGGAGATCCACAAAAAGGGCATGTGAGATTCTATCCAAATGATGTCTGCTGAAGACCCAATGACATATGACACTGCCCTTAACTAGGGACTGTCCAAGTAGGACTAGAATCGAGCTCCCACCTGATTTTCAGACCCTACCATGTGCATTTTAATGGCAGTTCGGACGAAGGTGTAGGCCATCACTGACCCCTATGAGTCGGACAGTAGCAACTGCGTGTGTGCTTCTAACTTCTACATCTACGTAGCTGTTGACAGGACCATGTGCCTCACAGTTATAAGGTTAAACAAGAGAAAGGTCCACCTTTCTGCAACTACTGATGCATAAAGTCCTAACCTATTACATCTTGATCTGGTTGTTGATGCCATCCTTGAGGGAAATTGAATCCTCTCTTCCCCTTCCACAATTCTTCGTGTTTCCTTGTTTTTCCCTTTGCAGTGCCTACACAATTTATTGCAGAGTTTAATGCTACCCTACAAAGAAAATCAAGAAGGAAATGGATTAAGATCAACTCAACAAATGGAGGTTCTATCAAAATAAAAGAAAATGACAGGTTAGGGAACCAATTCTTCCATTAAATCTTACTTCTAGCCTTACAACCGAACTAGAATCGCGAGCTTATCATGTGAAACTAATGAGATAGATATACCATCTAACTTCGGCTGTTTGATGCAACCTCAATTCACGACAACCAACTGGTTAGTGTTTTCCACACTAACACGAGAAAAACAATGGGTTGTGGACACCTAAAACCTCTGTCACGACCTAAACTCAACCATACACATGGCTTCCGCTTTAGCTCCTAATGGCTGCATATAATATTGTCTTCTTGGTTCCTAACTGTTCGACTCTTACCTAACAGTAGTGAGTAGTATTCTCTAATAATGAAGTTAGCTTAATCTCCTGAGGACCTTAATTTAAGAGGACAAGGTAGGCTTAACATGACTTGACGACTACAGCTAATGTTATCTCCTTGTTCGTCTGCAATGAGGACTACTAAGGACTAATCATGCTACCAAAGCATACTCTTTTTTTATATTACCCAAAGCTTCTTGCTGTTGCAGGTGCAGGAAATTGAATGGATGGAAATGTCACAAGTATAAAATTTTATGAACGAGCTTGTTATAGAGACATTACTGGAAAGTTTGCTTTTTTCAGCTAAGACTAGGGGTGCCATTAAGGAGAGCAGACAGTCGCACATGCTTCTGCGTTCTGAAGACGCTGTAATGGAGTTAGTTTATCCAGGTGGAGAGATGGAAAATCTCAAGTGAATCTGGAGGGCCCAAATGCTATGGTACCTATGTGAAATTTTGAGCAGAAAAATGTTAACTTATCACTTTCGCCAGGGTTGGTAGCCATGAATGACCTGCCCTGCCCACTTCGCCACACAGGCCACATGACATGATCTCCATGTGCCACTTTTTTCCTTTCACAGTCATCGCCAGACTTAATCATCTAACAACTTCTCAATGCAGCCTCAAATCAAATGAACTTGTTTGCTAGCGCATTCTGAGTAAAGGAGACTAGGAAAGGTATGGTTCATAGAACAAGTATTTTTCAATTAACAGCAATTCCTGATTGGATGGGATCGGATACCACTTCTGCTTCATTCTGAAGCTTTATTCAATTCTGTTAATGCCTGCCATTTCTATCAAAGAATTGAAAGACACCCATAATGGCCCATCCCTCCATTAAATATCTCAGAATCACCATATCCCCCACCTTTTCTTTTCGTCCTCCCTAATAATATTTCTCTACGGCAGGTCTTGTAAGTCCCATCAACTTTGTGATTCTTCTTTGGCTAGTGGCATGTCTGAGAAAAGCAAAGGAAATTTGTATCTTTTGTGGAGGTCGATGTAAATGGAAGTGAAGTGATCATCAATCTCGATTAGTATTCACGAACACTGCCTTTATCTTTGATGAAAACTAAACGATGCTTAGGCTATTGCAAGTCTTTATCCTGCAGGAATATTGGGCAGAGAGAGAACCCTTTTCCCCATTTCTCGCTATCTCACTCTCTCTATTTTTGTACAAAGATCAAAGATACAAAGAAGCTTAGCCAGCCATGTGCTTATGTTTTTCATAGCTTTTTTTTCAGCTTTTATCATATCAGGCATCACCGCCGACGAAATCTAGGCTCCAACTTCATTGGAAACGGCCTTCACTAACTCGACTGTCGATGCGGCCAAGACAAAGGGCGGGGTGGAAGCTGCGACGGTAGAATCAGCAAGAGGAGACTTTTGCTTTGCACAGCAAAAGCGCGAAATGAATTTCCTTCTTTCAATATCTTTCGTGGTCCGAATTTCTGCTAAAATCCTCAGTAGCAACTTCATTTCCAGCTTACTTGAACCATAGAACAGGTTTGAAGGGACATCTAGCTCGAAATCCAAACCTTTCGTTCGTATTGATTCCGTTCATATGCAGTGTCTAGGCGTAATGGTGGCCGATCATCTTCATCTTTCACATCGGCTAATCTTTGATAAAGATTCAATCAGTAATCCGGCTTCCAATGGCAGCAGGACGCGAAGTTCGTACAGCAGCGAAGCGAATTTCGATACGAACATGGTAATAATCCTAGCAGCCCTACTTTGCGCGTTGATTTGCGCCCTAGGGCTTAACTCAATCGTACGCTGCGCACTACGATGCAGCCGTAGATTCGCCTTCGAGACGGCGGAAGAGACCGCGGCACGTCTAGCAGCGACCGGCCTCAAAAAGAGCGCACTTCGTCGAATTCCAGTGGGGGTGTACGGATCGGGGTTGAGTATTCCGGAGACGGACTGTCCGATATGCTTGGGGGAATTCAGGGAAGGGGAGAGAGTGAAAGTGCTACCAAAATGCAGACATGGGTTCCACGTGAAGTGCATAGACACATGGCTCGTCTTGCACTCGTCCTGTCCAACCTGTCGCCAGTCATTGCTCGAACAACCAACCACCATTTCCGATTCTGCAGAAGCCGACCCGACTATTCGCCATCCCGGGGAACTAGACAACATCGATGATATCCTCTAGTATTCCCCCTCCGCCTTTTCGGTCTCTGTTCCTTATAATTTCTTTAATTTTTAATTTTATTATTTACGTGTAATTAATTAAATAAATAAATAGCTCTTCTTGGATTTTCGTTTATTAAAGATTGCAATCCAAGTACAAGGCCCTTGAATTGAGCCCCCTTGGATCGGGTCCAGGTTTAACCCAATGAGCCCAATCCAAATGAATATGTATGTAGTCCTAAGCTTTTCTAGTTGATTTATGCTACAGCCAAAATAGTCACTTGTTCAGGTTAGTGTGATTAAATAATTGAATATTATATATTACTTATTATATTTTCTCAGATTTTGGTGATTGATTAGTGAAGCCGCTCAACTCAGTGGGATGTAGGCCTGGGCAATAATCGACAGGAACCGAGAACCTAATCAGAACCGACAATCGGTTCTGGTTCTGTTCCAAGCGTCGGTTCTAAGGAAATTTTTCTTATCGGTTCTCGGGTAGTGGTGCTAAAACGGGTTCGGTTCTCAGGTAGTTGTGAGAAGAACCGAGAACCGATAAGGACATGACGAATTCCTAATTACGCTGATTTAACCCGCTGCTTCTTTCACGAAGGAAGAAGGTAAACTAGGACAGAACCCTATTTCCATTCCTTCGGCCGATAGCTTTCGCAAGAGAGGGGAGAGAGCGATTCCAGCGGACAACAAAGGCGAATTGATGGTCCCGACAACTAGAGTCGCTGTCTGTTCGGGGTTTTCTGATCGCAGGCTGAAGCGCACTTTGTTGGAGGACGAATCGCAAGGGAAGACGATGTGCGACAGAAGCTTGGGTTCTACGAGCGGACTGACGACACTGTATGGATAACAAAGGGCTAAAATGAGGGTCTCCATTTCACTGACCCTTCGATTTCAGGTTTCGACTCCGGGCTTCATCGACAATAGCAACTCTAGCGGGGGTCTCTTCGCGATGATTAGGAGAATAAAGGGTCGAGTCAGGCCCCATTTTGTCGTTCCTCTGATTTGGGGTAAGAAAATGTGGAATGCTATGTTTTGACTTCGTTCTGCTCGGATCTTGCTGACTTAGCGTCGATGTTTCTGCTTTGATAATGATAGCAGTAGATTGGAAATACTCTGTTTCATGGAAAATGCCTCTGTTTTAGGTGAAAAGAAATGCCTTGATTGTTTGTTACGGCTCTCTGATTAAGTTGATAAATGAGAGTTATATGTGATTTTGTCATTTCTCTGGTGTTGATTTACTTTGGCAATCAGGATCGAGCGGAGAAGGAGGAATGAGTGGATTTACTTCTTCAATGTCCACATGGGGAACCAAGAACTGATAGGAACCGGACCCAAAACTGACCTCGGTTCCGGTTCCGGTACCGGTTCCCTTCGGTTCCGGGTTTGGTACCGTATTGTTGAAACTGAGAACCGAATATGAGAACCAAATACTCGGTTCCGAACAATCCGAAACCAGACCTGATACCTGATTTGCCCCGGCCTAGTGGGATGTTGTATGAAGTATGGTGTAGATTAATGTCCTTTGGACATTTATTGTGTGTTACAATTTCATGTCACATGCCATACTTTCCATATTAATAAATAATTGATTTTTATTTGACGGGAGACCAATCTTGGTATTCAAGTCAAGTAATTTCGTCATAATCTGTGATTACCAAATTTGAAATTCTCAAAAGACGGTCAAATCGAAAACAAAAATATATTTGAATATTAAAGATATAATTTGTTTTTAAATCAAAATATAAATATTTTTAAATGATAAAATAATATATTTTACAAATAAAAAGATAATATATATTTTTTTTCAAAAAAAAAACTAAATAATTATAAAAGGGCAAGCTGATGTGTCATAAAGCTCGTGATGACGTGGAGGAAATAATTGATGTAATTGGTTAAGATTTACACAAAGCGGGAGGAAAGTGCGTGCTGGATGTGAGACGCCATGCAAATGTCGTGTGTTTAAACGTGTTGGTAAACGCCTTGTAAAATACCATCAGTTTCTTAGTGGAGCCCACAGCTCAACCAACCTCTTATATATTAGTTATATCCCTAAGCCAATGTCTAGCCCTGAACGAGAGAAGCATTGGCAAGCAACCATCTTCCCCCGACCCCACCACGTTTCCTCTTCCTCCACGGAAGACTTCCACTGCAAGCGTTCTCGGAGAGGAGACTTTTTTAACTTTGCCTTTTCTTCTCTTTTTGTTTCGTCGGCTGCTTTCAGATGGCGTTCTCCGGTATCCGTTGCGGATCCGGAAACAATGTTTTAAATCGGGGACTTCCCTATGTTCCGAAACCTTGCATTCAGATTTCATGGCCGGCGTCTTTCAAGATCCCAAGTAGAGGAAGCCGCGTAGGCGGTGGATCAAGAATCTCGATGGCTACGACGGACATGGAGCCGCGCCGGAAGCGTGTGAACGGCGTGATCGGCAGGGAGACGCTGGACCGATGGATGAGAGAGTCGGTGGTGGATATCGTTAAGAATCTTCAAGAGTCATCGCTCTTCGTGAACGTATACTCATCGAATGACGGGGAATCGGCGAGGTTGGAAACAGAGAGCGCAGCGAAGAAGGAAGATTGGTTAACGGTGAAGAGAAGGTGGGAAAGCGGAGAGGCTCAGATGCCGGAGGGAATTATATTCGTGGAACGGATTGATGATTACGACGAAGTGGAAGAGAAGGACGACGGAGTGACAAGATCATGGGGAATAGTTGTACAGGGAAGAGGGGCGGAATGTGGAGGGCCGGTATGTTATCTGTTGAAGACGAGCAGGGTATCTGGTGGGCCGGGATTGGGATGTTGGTGTATTCACTTCTGTTTGGTGAAGGTGAAGAATTTCAGAGAGACGGCCAAGTCGCAGCTCAAAAACTGTTGGCTTTTGCAGTCAAATTTATGATAGAGATTACACACTGCTTATTCAATCCTCAATTGTAAAGGTTTACACTTTTAACTCAATCAATGTGAATACTGAATAGATTCATCACTTTTGTTCACCAAATTGTCCAATCCTGATCTTGGCTTTTAGGATTGATCCCTGATAACTAAATTTTCTAGAATTTTATCTATTTGTTCATCGTAACTGAAAATTGGGAGAGAACCCATCTGGAGAGTCTGGGTTACAATTGTTGAGAGTCTGCTTATATGTCCTCCTTAGTTTGGTCCTTCAATTACCATTGTTTCTTTGCGTTGCAATCCACCGCAAACATTAGAACTAGCTAGATGGGATCGTTTTCAACAGAATCCTTCGCAGTGTATTTATTGATAGAAAAGGAATCATTAATTGCTTTGATTGTCAAGTTCTCACTTGGATTAGAAATGTTGCTTTCAAGTTGTAATTCTCACCAGGATTAGACATGAGAGGCAGATTCATTTATGCTGCCCATGTACTTAACCCCATCTGTTCATATTTCCGAGTGATTAATTCCTACCTTTGTTTGCTTTTGATGGTTTCCGCTCTCTTATTTCTCCTGCATATCTGTTCTTTTAATGCCTGTGGACAGAGAATTGGCATGAAAGTACGGTGATCATCCCTCTATGGCCCTATCTACTTTTTCCACTGAATTCTATCGAACTTAATGTTCTGAAGATGATCAAAATTCTTGCTCACACGCAATGATTGTTGACTGAGTCAAATGTTGGACGTGCAGAGTAGAATTGGTTCATCAAAGGGTAATTTTGATTAAGCAAAATAAATCAGCAATTCGTGTTGTTTAGAGTATGTTTCCAACCTAGGCTCCAGTTGTGCAAAATCAACGTCAACAGACATTCAGAAAGGCTCTAAATTGGGCCAGCCATTCTTTTGGTTTCGGTGGGCTCATATGGATGCGACCCAAGACCTCGATTTAATTTAATGTTTGATCGAATCTTTAGTACTCTTCTTGAATTTATTACATCATTTGCTTGCAACGGTCATCCTCATCGTGATTTTTAACGAGGGCGGGCCAAATAGCGTCTCCTTCCAGTTCCTGTTTGAATTTGAAATCTTACCTCTTATAACCCCCACTCTCTCTCCCTCTCCCTCTCCCGCTACCCACTGCCACAGGCCACAAACCATACAAAGCTCTCTTTCCTATCTTCGCCAAATTCAAACTTCAAACAATCATATTGAAGTTTCTAATCATATAGACTACAACCCCGGCATCTGTAACTCTTACCTTCAATTTCCAATCCAACGCATCCTACCTTCTTCTTCTACCTCCCATCCACTGACGCTCACGTACTATGGACGAACACTGACTGGCATTTGTTTTTTCATAGCTTTTTCTTTTCTCGTGAATTTTAAAACCCGTCAGCAGAAGCTTTGATTTCTGACGAAGGTTCAGCCTGATCTTCCATATTGATTGAGTTAGGCAAATGGAGGGTCATTTTGATATGGGAACCTTTGAGGGTCAATTTCATATCAAACGGAGGGCCAATTTGCCTTCTCCACATAAATCGGACTCAAAGGTTCGCGCATTTTTCCTGTGCTCGGGAAAGATTTTATTTTTGGTTGTGGGTTTTTTAATGTTCATGTTGTTTTTCTTGGTTTAGAGATCCGGTGAGAAGAGAAGCAGCATTGAATTAGGAGAAAGGCGTGATTATGGGTATAAGCGGGCTAAAATGAGAGATCTTGAGTCAGTTTGCCGCTCGGAAGGTGATTGCTGATCAAATTTTTTCGATTTTTCAATTTGACATTTGAAATCATGTTTGTTTTGGTCTTTCATGCTCCGTTTTGTTCAACTCGTGCTCGACAAATGTTGTTGCAATTGCGCCATGAATAACACTGCACGTGTCTCTTTTCTTTTCCCTTCTTGTCTTTTCTCTCTATTTCTAAGAAGTTTGGACTTCTTCTGTAAGCTGTTCATCTTTCCTTTGCTGCTCTTATGTTTGATATCTCAGAGCATACATTTTTTCAAGATCATGTTGGTTTATACTTTCATTTCCGTGGCAGAAATAAATAGAGATCAATCAAAAGATTTGAAGAAGAACGAAGACCACAATCGTTTTCATTATTCTAATGAAGAAATTTCCCAAGTAACAGAAGAACCGATAACATTGGATTTAGATATTTCTCTGGCTGAAAAATCAAGGAAAAGCACATTCCCGTCTGTTATTAATAGACTGCCGGATCTCAATTCTGAGCCGTGTATAGCCCAAAATTCAACCCCCATTGATTTTGATTTGGATTGTGCTGAGAATTCAGACAGAGGCAAAGATTCCATTCTCAGTGAGAATCATATAAATTGTTTCTCCTCCACTGGAGTTGGTCTTGATCTCAATGCATATGATGTTTTCAGCGCTGGGGACCTACAAACCAATTGTTCTTCTTCCGAAATTCACGACCACTCAAAATCTAGAGATATCTCTGAGTGTGGGAGTTCGGCAGGTCCTTTGGAAGAGAAAGATGCACTGAGACTTTGGAAAGAGATTAAGCAAAATGGTTTTCTCTCATCAAATCATGGAGGAATACCAAGGCCGAAAAGTGTTAGAAAGAGTAAAAACTATGTGCTCAAGAGACAGATGGAGCTCGCAAAGAAGGAACAAGTAGACAGGTTTGCAAAGATTGCTGCTCCAACTGGATTGCTTAATGATTTGAACCCTGGGATTATAAACCACGTCAGAAATAGAAAACAAGTCCATTCGATTATAGAAGCACTGGTGAAGTCTGAAAATTTCGAAAATAACCACACTGGAAGAAAACAATATACCAATATGAAAGGTACAATCGAAGAAGACAATGTCAGAAAAGATCTTGAGAATGTAAATGTACTTAGCTCTCATGGATATGAGCATTCAAATACTTCTTCAGGAAGCGGGCAGACAATAGAATACACTATGCCGATGGCTAGATCTTGTTCGATATCAGATGGTCAAGGAAGTGAAAGTGAAAACATCGTATTAGAAAAATGTGCTTCTCTCATGAATTCGGTGTGTGAAGAAGATACACTCACATTAAAATTGTCTTTGTCGAGTAAGGCGTCTAGGGAAAGCTCAGGAAGCTTCATTTGTGTTTCATCTCTATCTGTTAATAGTAATTTACTCTACTCTTGATTCAAATATGGATTTACTTCTAAAGCTACATTGGCTATGGTGATTGACTGGATGAAAAGAAGGATTTGATAGATGTCATTATTTGTTTTTCAGCTGCTAATGTTGCTTCTCAATGGTTGGAACTACTTCATCTAGACATCAAAGGACGTCTTGCCGGTAATGCATCGGTAATCTAGTTTTTTACAATAATCTTAGTTGTTGACTTTGGTTTTCTTCTTTGTTTAACTTATCCTATCTGTATCTTTATGCACTGCATTCTGGTTTTACAGCATTGAAACGAAGTAAGAAGAGAGTTCAGGCTGTAATTACTGTAGAACTGCCGTTTCTGATAAGAAAAGAACTTTCAGAGAATCAGGACAATGGTTCTTGTTCTTTGGAAGATTCCTCCGATGAATTTCCAGTAAACGCTGAGGGAAAATCTCATCAAGAAAGATGGAGTAAATTGTTTTATCAGATGAACACAGCCCTATCCGAAGAAGAGGGACAACTGGTAAGCACGATGAAAGAGATTTTAATGTTTGTTCCTTGATCATTTGATTATGCTAATGAAACTGTTTCTTGGTAGCTCTAAAGCTCACATTTTTTAAAGGAATCATTGACATAACTTCAGGAAAGTTGGTTGGATCATGTAAAAGAAATGCAAACGCACTGTGACCAGGGTCTGCAGGAGGCACAACCAGGTGCAGCTCGTGGTTATCGGGTTTTTGGAGGACAAGAAAACCACTCAAGGTAAAGCGCATTAATGGGCATAAACAAATCATGCACATTAAGAAGCTCTACTAAAGGATTACATTCTGTTTTGCTTAAATTATCTCTCCTCCTCACTACCCAACAAGCAGTTGTGCATTGTGTAGTTTCATGAGTTGTCGATTGCTTGTTTTGCAGATCCTCGAAAATGGATGGATCAGAGAGAGAATTGGCAGTGGGGGCAGCAGCAGCTTCCATATATTCAACGTGCAACTTTCTGATGGAGAACATGTCCTGTTTTTGCTCTTAGCCCGACCACAGTCCTCTGCTGACACACTGCATAATTGCAGTTGACATTCTTCTCTTCTCTCCATGAATGCTAGATAAGTATATTGTATCGCAAACTTTGATTAAGTCTTTGATTCTGTAACACTAAGAGTAGAGGCAGTCTCTTTTTGGGAGCTTTTTTTTCAAAGATACAGCTTGTAGAATTGGTTAGAACTTTGAACTTCAATGGTAGTTGAGTTGACAGGCATTGGTAGCCATTGTTGTTCTGATTGAGCGCAATCAAGCTTTTTTTTCCCCATTGGTGTTCATGTCTGTGTACATGCTGATCAAATTTTTTAACTTTTCACTCGATGATGGATCTAGATATATTAAATAACAGAAATCAAAGGGTGGACGTAGATAGTAAATCCGTCCATCATTATTACAATTGTATTTGTTTTTAGGGAAATTAACAAAACAAATCCTATAGTTTAAGGTCAGCGACAAGTCAAATCTTAAAGAAATATTGCAAACAACTAAAATTTTGAACTATGGGAAATGAAGAAGGCAAACTTCGCAGTCACGTTTTTCATAAAAAAATGTCGAGGCAAACACCAGAGTCACGTTTTCTGCTTCATGGAGACTTCTCCAATCTTCGATATCATTTCTTAGTTCAAGAAATTTGAAGAGAGATTTTGGAAAGGATATGGTCGCTCTAAGGAAGTTGAGACATCGCTTGAAAATCGACTAGGGGAAATTGTTTGCTCTCGTAGCGAACATCCTTTCTATTTACATAGACAGAGTTGAGGATCGTCCGTTGTGGGTTTAGGGATGTCCGTTGTGGGCTTAGGGGTATTCATTTTAAGCTGGGGACATTCGTCGTAAGCTGAAAGACGTTCGTTTTAAGCTAAGGGACGTTCGTTGTGGGCTTAAGGACGTCCTTTTTAAGCTGGGGACGTTTGTGTTTAGCATGTGCCTTCTTCAACATAACGTTCGTCAGTGCCTTTTGGTCCCTCATGTCCGTCCATTCTCATTGAGGGACGTCCATCCCTTCATCCAGCGACCATGAACCTTCATTCCCCAGCTCCTTTAAGGATGTCTTTGGTCCATTCTAGTCGTCCGTTTTCATTGAGGGACATCTGTCCCTTCATCCAACGACTGTGGACCTTCGTTCGCCAGCGTCCCTTATCTAATCATGGGTGTCTATCCTTGTTGCAAGACGTCTGCCTCTTCATCCAACAACCACCAAGTGTTGGTTTTTATGTTCCCTCGCACAACGAAATTACCGATGTTCATAATAGTAACGTGCGTTACTTATATATCATGAAAAACAATTTAACGTGAACATAAAACGGATCGTTATTATAATATATTATTAATCATATGTAAAATATATATTATGTTAGATCTAATCTAAATGATTAAGAAAATATACCTTTGTAGCTAACTTCACACTGGTACAAAATCGAGGAGCTTTAATAATGATTTCTTCAACCTTTAAAACCTTCAATCTTCTCTGTCAATCCTTCTTACCTCAAATAAACATGTATTGACGTAATGAACGCAACAAGATCACACTCAATTTATGATATATCGTATTCTTAATACATAAGACGATTTATTTAGATTTAGAGAACGATTCTCTAAGACCAATATGGAAGACTCACGAATTTGCTCTCAAAATGGATTATACAACCTCAAAGATTTTTCCACACCCATGCTAATGAGGTTGAATCTTTAGTTATAATGGAATAACTTCATAATGGTCATTATAACATTTAGAGAAAATCACTACAAATATTAATCTCTCATTTAAGTTAGAATTGATTTCATACCTTCATAAAAAAAATGTTATGCAAATCAAAACATTATATTACCATAACTCAACATTTGACACAATGACATTAACTCAAATTTGACATGATTCATTGATGTGACCCAGAAAACATACGAACTCCAAGATTCATTAGGAAGCAAAATGAGACTACTTTTTCAAAAGGCCCCGAGGCCCACATGCAGCCCAAGCATCCAGTCAGCAGTCTAATGTGCAGCCCAGTACCCGCGCGTCCTTTTTACCTACGTACTCACGCGCCAACCCAACAACGAGGCCCATCTCAGAACCTAGTCGTAAACGCGTCTCCTTCTACCCTTGCGCACCGTGCATTCTTTCGCAGGTCAACGCTCCTTGTCCGCCGCCCGAGCCTGATCCAGCTTAGTGCCCGCCTTGTCAGCACACTCCAATAACGTGCTTAGTCACCATATCTCGTCAGCACACCACGTCTGTGCACCATGTCAGTCGCCTACTCTACCAAAACCCACTAGTTTTAGATTATTTTAACATTTATTAGCGGGATGGGTTAAAATATTTTAATATATTTTCTTAGTGGAGAATAGCGGATTAAAATATTTTAATATATTTTCTTAGTGGAGAATAGTGGATTAAAATATTCTAATATATTTTCTTAGTGGAGAATGATGGGTTAAAATATTTTCTTAGTGAAAAATGGTGAGTTATAATATTTTAATATATTTTCTTAGTGAATAATGACCTATATATAAAGGTTTAGAGACTTCATTTGTAAGAGACTTGAATTGATTTTGAGAATACAACTTGTGAGTTTCTCTTTATGAGGTTCTCCTTTCTTTATATTTTCAAGAAGAACTTGATCTTTTCATGCATCCATCTTGAAGATTAAGCTTTCATAACTTTGGTTCAACCAACCAATTTGGTTAGGGTAAAACTACTATTCTTGATAACTTTGGTTCAACCAACAAGTTTGGTTTGGGTCAAATTCCTCCATTTCTTGGTTCGTGCGACGATCCGCTGTTATTCCGCGTTTGTTGTTGGGTCTAGTGTTCTCTAATACCCTAGGTTCGCATCATCCATTTTAAAAATTATTTTCAAAAGTTATTTTATATTTGTTAATTTATTGAATAATCAATAATTCATTATTTTACTTATGGAAAATAATAAACTAATTATTGAGTGTATTAAATAATTAATTATTTAATATTTTTTGTTTTATTTTTTTATTATTCGAATAATGATAGAATGTGACGAATGGACCGATGAAACTATAAGGACGTCCACCTCTTCATTCAATAGCCACTAGGTGACGTCCTCAGCGTTTTCTAAATGGAAAACGAGACTCCGGGGTTTGCCTTAGCGTTTTTTGACAAAAAACGTGACTGTAAAATCTGTCTTCTTCATTTTTCATAGTTCGAGGTTTTGATTGTTCTCAAAAATTTTTTAAGGTTGGACTTGTGGCTGCCTCATACTATAGGTTTGTTTTTGTTAATTTTCTTTGTTTTTAATACTTAAATCTTTGTGGGTTCTCATGGTTTGAGTCTTCTAATTCTTTTTTGGATGGATAAAATTGTGGAGTCGTTGAAGTCTAATATGAGTTTTCTAGATTGGAGCAAGTGGCCGAGATAGACGCAATGATAATTTGAAAATTGCAAAGAAATTTTAAGATGATTATGAGAACTAAGTTAGAACAATAAATGTAAACAAGGAGAAACAACTTATGATGTTTCCGGACAACCACTATGGTTAAAACTTTTAATTTAATATTTCAAAGCTTGATGAGCTGAGCTCGCCCATTTGCCAACAACCTTCATTTGATGTCAGATTTCCGGATCATTAAATTGGAAAAGATGGCGATGGCCTACAGTTTGAATTTACAGTAGTAATAAACCCATTCCTTCTGGTATTTGTCATTGCCATTACATACATAGCTGTCCTCCGACCCCCCCAAGGGTCGAGACAGTGCTCTCTTAATTCTTTGAGCCACCCATCATCCCCCCACAAAGACCCAAATGCACATGGAGTCTTTCGAGGCATTTGGTCTTGCATTGCTCACCCTCGTCGGTCTCACGTTGGACCCCATTGGCTCTCAAATGACCTTTCTCTTTTCCCACCCTGCTCGTCAATAGACCTCATTATTCTATTCTTGTCTTGACATTACTTTGCTTGGGAGTTGGCGCTAAGAATCTTTCGGGTCTTCCCTCTCTTGACTCACCTTTTGACTCGCTCAACAGCCCTCCCCCCAATTTCAAAAATCAAACTCGCAATCATTTGAAGCACATGGCTGGCTTGAATTTGACTTCATATTTAGAAATTTTTAGAGATAAGAAGACCCGTTTCAGGAGGTCTCTGCAAGTAGTGGCCGCTAAATCACGAATGGAACATTCTATATCTAAATTGTTGGCCTCAGACTCAGCCTCAGCCTCAGCCTCAGCCTCATTCGCGGCGCTTTTGTTTCTTGCTATACATGATTCAGTCCAAAAAACAAATCTGAAACAGCAACCGCATTGGAAAATTGGCTACCGATATTGAAAAAAAGGACCCAACTTGGAATCCGGAGAATAGGAATCCGGCAGTACAGATCTAACAAACAAAATAAACCTACCAAAGTCAGAGGTTGAGAGAGCTTAGTACAACAGATGAAATGAAACATAATGATCTTCTGAGCAATTTAATCTTCCGCCTCCTCAGGATCACATGAATTGCACCGGATTCTTCTTCTCCGAGTAACTGTTATGAGTCCATCAAACAGAATGATAGTAGTCAGATTCATCCCGATTCCTCATTACTCTCCGAAGGGTATCGAATCAGCTCCAATATATTTACTACCTCCCCCATATCCGGCCGGTTTGATGGCACTTGAGATGTGCAGATCAAGCCTAATTTTATGACGGGTATCGCTTCCTCGGGTGCAAAGTTCCCTGAGAGCCTCCGGTCAATGCATTCTTCCACCCTGCCATCTTCCAATGCTCCTCTAACCATGTCACAGAGAATGACCACATCATCTTCCATGTACTCCACGGGTCTTTTCCCAGCGACCACTTCCAGGACCAAAACCCCAAACCCATAAACATCACATTTTTCAGTTATCTTCACGGTTTTGCAGGCGAATTCTGGTGCCATATAGCCAAGCGCGCTCTGAATCTTGCTGCTTAAAATGTACCGGTCGAGCATTGGCAACAGCCTAGCTAGGCCAAAATCTCCAACCTTTGGCTCACCGGTGCTGTCAATCAGGACGTTGCTCGACTTGATATTGTAGTGGATTATGTTCACTTGGTGCAAGTAAGCCAAGCTTTTTGCTGTCCCTAGTATTATGTTGAATCTATCATTCCATGAGAGGACGTTTCCATCCAATCCTTCATGAAGATGCTTATACAAGCTTCCTCCGGAGACAAATTCAGATATAAGGAGCTGCAATGATGGAGTCCAGTAATAACCTTGAAGGGTGACGAGATTTGGGTGCCGGACTTTCCCCAATTTTTTAACTTCCTTTTCAAATTCGTCTTGGGATTTGACGAGACTAGAGACAGTGAGCTTCTTGATTGCAACGGCATGCCCATCCCGAAGAAGAGTCTTGTAGACCGTCCCAAACCCTCCCCTCCCAAGTTCACAATCTTTGTTGAGGAGAGCATGAGCACCTGTACTGAAGTCTGGTTCACCTGAAAACATGACGAGCTTGCCGGAATTGGCATCTGTAGTGGAGGAATGAAAGAAGTCATCCTGAGCAGATAAAGTGAGGGGTGCAGCAGAATGAGCCATGGATGAGCGTACACGGAGATTAAGGACAGTGATTGCTATTACACCAATCACAATCAGAGCAGCTGCTCCAATGGCGATGAGAGCTGATATGCTGAGGATAGTTTTCTTGTGAGCAAGACCCGGGGGTAGAGGAGTTAAGGTGGAGTCAGAAGAGGAACTGGGGTCGAGCACAATGGGTTTGGGAAGGACGGCAGGGCAAGATTTTTTAACAACGGAGCCACATAGAGAGGGATTGCCAGAGACTGAGGATGGGGAAATGGTGTTGAAAAAGCCACCCGCTGGCAGTCCACCATGGATGTTGTTGTGAGATATATTAAACATGAGTAGGTTGGGGAGATTACCCAGCTGCTTCGGCAGGGTCCCGTTGATGTTGTTAAAAGACAAGTCGACATTTTGAAGATCAGTTAGTTTCCCCAATGATGCAGGTATTTGACCCGTTAACTTGTTTTCCGATAAGATTCTGCAAGGTTAAATTGAGGGGAAATCAAATAAAACATCGACCACAATCTAAACGAACGATTCATAAAAGAAATGTAAACTCATGTAATGTTGTGAGCAATCAGCCATCGCGAAAGAGAGGTGAATTTGCTCACACTGCCATTCTCTCTACAGAAACACAGTCCAAATTGTAATAATAAAGTAAAATCCTCGATCCAGTAATTATCTCTGTATCTATGTAAATGCAGATGAGAAATGGCACAATTTCAGACAAGGATTCAGGCTGTAAAAAACCAGACAAGCTTAATACAAACAAAGCAAAGATAACTTACAATGTTTCTAGAGAAGAACAATTGCCAATCGAATGAGGAATTGACCCGCTGAGATAGTTCTTCTCCAGTCTCAGTGCTTTCAAGGACACGTCTCCACCAATTTCCTCCGGTATACTTCCGTTCAGCTGATTCCGACTCAAATCAAGGGTATTCAGAGCCTTCATCCCTCCAATGGCTTCGGGAATATGGCCAGCGAGAGAATTTCTGGACAAGTTGAGGAACTGCACACTACTCAAAATCTTTATGTCAGGTGTAAGTACACCAGAGAATCCATTGTGAGACAGATCCAAAACTTGAAGGTTCGGAAGGAATTTGCCGGAAAAAGTAGACGCTGGACTAGAAATGCTTTGCTTGCTCTCGGAAAGAGTGACGTTCTGTGAACCCAGTTTGACAATCCAGGCAGACAAATCACCAGTTATGGAATTATGGCTGAAATCTAAGACCATCAAGTTCGGGCAATTATTCATAGACTCTGGCAAGCTACCAGTGAAACCATTTGTCGATAAATTCAATACTTTGAGAGAATGGAGATTTCCAACTGAGTTGGGAATCTGACCAGAAAATGAGTTTGCTGAAAGATCCAACATCTCTAGACTTTTCATCTCTTCTATCCACTCAGGAACTTCGCTTACAAATGAATTCTTCTGCAACCTTAAGTTATTACACAGTGATAGTTGCCGGAATGCGTCCGGAAGATTGCCGGAAAAAAAATTCTCGCTAAGGTCTATAGATCCCAAGAGCAAACAACTTCCAATTCCATCAGGAACCTGCCCGGAAAATAGATTCTTACTCAAGTTAATAACACGCAGATTATTCAAGGCTTCAATCTCCTTCTGAATGTTGCCCTCTAAAAGATTATTCGACAAATCGAGTGAGCGCAGGCCACTCAGGGACCAAATTCCAGGAGGTAACGAACCAGAAAACTGATTAGTTGACAAGTTAAGCGCAGCAAGACCGGCGCATGATGCTAAACTGTCGGGGATTTTTCCTGAAAATTTGTTCCCGGCCAGAGAAATCGCGCTCAGAGACCCACATTGATCAAAGAAATCGCTAGGTAAACTCCCAGAAAAACCGTTTTCCCCCAAATCGATCACCCGGAGATTATCGATCCGTGCAATGTTAGGGCCTACCTTTCCAGTGAGATTGTTGTTTGAGAGCGATAGCGTTCTTAGAAACTCTAGCTGCACGAGCCCTCGACCTAAACGACCGGAGAGGGAAAATCCGGCGAGGTTGATCTCAATAACCCGGTTGGATCTCGGGTTGCATTTGACACCGGTCCAGTTACACGGCGTATAATCATCTTCACTCCAAGAGGCAAGCTTCCCCTTTGGATCTTGAATGTCGGCCTTGAACACTATGAGCCCCAATACGTCATCGTTCAAAGAGGGATTCAGACTGCTCGCGAACACAGGAGCCAGTAGGAACAAGACGAGCACCTCGCCCAGGTTTCGCATCTTCAACAGGGGCGGCCTCAACAAACTGAAAGAGAATACAAAGCCATGAAACAAGAGCAACTCCAATCACTCACCATGAGCTTCAAGAGCTCAGTCGAGACAAAAAAAAAAAAAGTGCAGGAGCTAACTCACTCTATAATTTCCAAAACTTCACGGTTAAAGAACACTCACAAAAAGACTACTTTTTTCCTCTCAAATGGCCTCATTAGGAGAAGAAGAGACGAATCGATGGGGAAGTAAATGCTCTTACCCATTAGAAAGCAAAGAACTAAGCGGTGGAAATCTCTGAAAACCGAAAATAGCTCGAAATACGTTACGAAGTAAAAGTGTTGCAAAGGTAAGATTTTGAGCTATGGAGTGTAGTGCGAACGGAAATGTGAAGAGAGTCAGGACCGCTTTGATCGACCAACCTTCAACCACAGCATAACACAGAAACTTTCGCTAAAGAGTCGCAGCGGTTAGCCTACCGAGATTTTCGGAATAAAGAAGCTTGGAGGACTGCTAAGTTACGGGACAGGAAAAGGTCGCCGGCGGGAGATTTATTCACCAGTCTGTCACTTCCGGTCAACGAAACGAGGTTGTAAGTTATAACTCCCCCATCATCTCTCAGTCTCTTTCCCTCTCTGGTTTCAAACAGCAGGTAGATGGGTTCTGCGTCTTAAGTTGTTGCGTAAAAATCGAGGTAAAGACTCCGATAAGGGTGTAGACGTAGTCACTGTCACCGATACTTTTCCGACATGGTATCCAAAGTGAACCGCTTTGATTTTAAACTACAGCTCGAAAGAGAAGGAATGAGAAAGGTAAATGGTGGCATACTAGTAAAGGAAGGAACTTTACTTATCGAATTAAACTATTAAAGTTATAGCTATGGAGTCTATACCCCACCTGCAATCAAACAATACCAACTACAATCCACGTCTTTTTGAAGTGTATGATGTTAAGGTTGCTGTCATCTCATTTACTCAATGGAAAATGGCAGTTTGAGTAAATTGAAGGAGAAGAGAGGGCGCGAGTTTGAGAAGAATTTGGTGAGAGAGAAAGTAAGAGAGAGAAAAAGTAAGAGCAATAAAGATTGCCGATTGGTAGGTGGAGGTGGGTGGTGCAATGAAATAAAAGGTGAAGAAAGAGGAGGAGAGAGCAGAAAAAACACTGCAGGGAATTGCGAAGGAAAATCCCCTTTTCCTTCAAAGCGCTCATCAATTCTCATTAAACCAACAATGGTTACTTCCCCATCATTCTTTAGCCTTTCCTATTATTATTCTCAGTTCTGACGTTCAATTCTCTGCAAATTGTCAGGGAAACACTAGATGCAAAATACCCATCATAAGAAAGCTACGTAGAAAGGTTAAACGTAGACAGATAAAAACAAGGAGAAGCTTTGATGGCTCCTTCTTATCTTAGGGTAAATGTATCTTTATTGTGACTGCAGAATTATTCTGGACCCCTTCTGCGTCTCTCGTTCCATTGCAATTTCACTGTCATTTAGCAGAGAGAATTGGACGTGATAACTGATAACTGAGAAAAAATGGGTAACAGTCGAAAGAAGGGAGGTGATGAGCCCGTGAGGCATAAGGTGGCGGCACCTTTCGATTCTTGACTTTATGCTTGGTTGTATATGGGTGAAATTTGGAACGTACTGTGTAACCAAGAGAATCATCCGTTGTGCCAATAGGACCAGAAAAAGAGACACCCACCACATGGATTAGGTCCTCCTTGAGAATGATTTTCTTATGCAAGATGGGCATCTCATCATTTCCAAATTTTTAATAGTAAACAAAACTCAGGAATTCAAATCCCCCTTTCTCCAGAATTCAAATGGCCACCGGACGTGAGAATTAGGTGAAGCCATAGCCTGAGCCTCCGCAAAGAAACGACGGAATCAGGCAGCCAAAGGCTTTAGCCTTTAGGGAGATCGATTCTACAACAAATGAAGAATACATAAAATAATAGGAAAACAATGGCATCTTCATCAATTGTCTAACTGCTGCAAGAGCACGGACAGAAGATGACAACTCACTCTCAGACCCTCCATTCAAATAGAGACGCAGTAAGCATGAACATAGCCAAGCATATTCTTCGCAGCGCTGACTATTGAGCAGTTCTATGTCTATGTCTTAGTTATTTGCTGAATATGAAAGCATCCCCAAAAGCCCAGTACAATAACTAGCCATGGTTTTTTGAATGGGTGGCGCCGGCTTTCCCATTTGGATCAAACTACCACTCTTTCCGTTTCCAATTTGAAAAACCATGAATCAATGTTTACCCTTTATTTAAATCAATGTTTCCACTTTCAAACAATCGTTACGATCTTTTTTAATCTCATGAGATGCAGCTTCAACCTCCATTCTCGTGTACCATGTCACTGAAGGAAGGATATTCACATGAATGAATTTTGATTATATAAAAAAGGAAGAAGCTTTAGCTTTTTCCCTCTGAAGTAAAGACAATAACAGGAATGTAAAATCTACAAATTGATCAGATGGAAATTGGCAAATTGGAGATCAATGGAAATGCTTGTGACGATGGTGGTGTCTGCAGTCATCCCATCCAAAGCACTGGATGACCGGGTAACAAGCAACGAAAGTGCATCTCCCAATTCCTCTGCAGACAAACGATACTGCTACGCGAGGACTACAGCAACAGCCGCTTCTTCGTTTCCTCCTCCCTCTTCCTTTTGGGTGCTGCAGATGATGATGGTCGGGACGATGCTTCTCCATCTGCCGGTTTCTTTACCTGAAACGAACAACGACCCCAAGAAAGATTATCTCTTGCAGGCGAGTTTCAATCTAAATTTGGATGAAACACACAATCCAAGAGAGGAATTCAAGAGCTACAGAAATCTCCGTAAACGTAAATACAAATTTGGGGAAACAAGAGCGTTGAACCAATTTTGAAGAATCATACCTTTTGTGCAGAAGGGACTCAAAAAGTGCTGGTAACGAAGAAAAAAATGGCAATGATTTTGTCTTCAAATTTCAATTGAAGGTCGTAACTTAAGAGAAGAAGGGTAGCCTCGTCCAAGATTGCGCGTGGGTTGCGTGTTTGGTCATTACATCACCTATCACCCGTACCCAACTCTTCTTCTTCTCCAACACGACAACATAATATGGGACTTCCAAATCAGTTTCTACTGTTCAAACATGGCTTGCCCATCCGCCGACACAGCCCATGGGCCTAGCTTGCTCTTTTCCAGGCAAATTCCCCTTACATGGGAGACATTACAAACCGGTAACATTAAATTAGAGCTTGAGTTTCTAGGAAGTTTCCAAAAAGTTAGTTTAGAAGATTCCACCTTATTTCTTAGATAGGTGAGGAGGAAGAGCCCCCTTCTTTACTACATGCACAAGTTCGTGAAAAATGGTGTCAATTGATGGCCATAGCTTGAAAACCCAGAACGTTCTTTTTCAACGAGACGAAGTCTTCCTCTAGACCCGATGGGAAAAGGTGCTTCTCCTCCAACCTAGCCCATGACAAAGTCATCTTTTCCTCAGTCAATTCCTCCTTTCTTTTGTCTATTTTTGTACCGTGTAGAACAAACACTTTTACCTTGAACAACATTTAAAGCAGCTGCCTTTTTCTTTCTCTGAGCAACCAGCATAGAACCCACCTCTTAACAGTTTAAAAAACCATTCATTTAAATGTCCTCCCATAGCTATGTCGTAAGGCGCTGTGCTGTACACACATGTCCAGGACAAGAGTAGAGGATCAAGAGCAGATCTGACAGTTCCAAACATGATGGAAGAGGAGACTGTTTCTTTGATCCTCCAAGGTTGTAAGCTGGCTAATTATCTTGAATCAAACATAGCCGACTTAGCCAACCAACCAGATATCATACTTAGCTCTTGCGATGACATAGTAAAGATTTTTAGCTTGGCGAGGGAGACGCTACGCAATCAAGGCCTTAGTTCATATCCCCAGGCCATACAAATGATTGAGCCAAATTTGCAGGAATGGTTAAGGTCGTCCACTAGCTCGCAAACGCAATCACAGGAGATGGATATAATTCAAAGCCAAAGCTCCACCGATTTCCATGGCCGAGGCTTGCTACCGGCCGATTCAGGCCAAGTTGTCGGAGTTAGAGGAAGCGATGGTCATAGTGGATCGGATGTCTCCGACTCTGGAAACTCCATCTTGTCATCCCAAAAGTCGAGAAAAAGGTAGACACGTCGAATTATGTACGCCTTTTTGGTGCTTTTACTTGACCAATAATATCTGCAAAGTAGAAGGAAATTTCCTGGGTTTTGCTTGGGAAACTCCCATCCTAACTGTTATGTTTACTCAACCAGAAAGGATGGTATGGAGAAACTGGCGGTAACGGTAATGGTGGCAGCAGCTCCGATCATGGGCAATACGGAGGTTCCTCCAGACGATGGCTTCACGTGGAGAAAGTACGGCCAGAAAGAGATATTGGGTTCTAGATTTCCCAGGTAATCAATTTGATTAGAAAGAACACGCAAGATTTATGGAATCCAAAAACTTGTTGATTTGGCCTTCAGACACTAACATTTGACGCATTCAACGATTAATCACAGCACAGCAAGTCTTTGCATGCGTTTCAAGAATTTGACTGAAGAAGAATCTGCAGAGCCCATGCATGCATACTAAATTAGTGACGAAACCATAGATTTAGAACAAATGTTAGTCTTCGCGTATATAAATCTATCTAACATATTTCCTGTAAACTGCAATTAGGGGTTACTACAGATGCACCCACCAAAAACTATACCAATGCCCAGCGAAGAAGCAAGTCCAACGATCGAACGACGATCCTTTCACATTCCAAGTGACATACAGGGGGGAGCATACGTGCCATAAGTCTTCCACTGCACCATTAGCTGCCCCCGCTCCGACGTTCGTGGTTGCCCAGAAGACGACGACTCAAGCTCTGGGCCCTCACTTTCTGCCGTCGTCTTCGCTTCCCTTTGGGCATGGGTGGCTCTCGATGGAGCCGAGCAGCGGCAGTAGCTCAAGCGCTCCCATGGTTGGGAGTGGCGGCACATCCACAGTCCGCTATGATAGAGAAGCAGAGCTGATGCCGGTGGCGGACATTGCTGACGCCATGTTCAATCCCGGCACTTGCATTGGGAACAACATGGAGTTAATATTCCCTTCCACGGAGATGGAACCCAAATGGGAAGCTGATGACAACAAGAATTGATCAATGACGTCATCCCAATGCTTATTTCTTTTTAGTAAAATATACTTTTAATTCCTATCCTTTTAATTTAATTATCGTAATTTTAATTTGCTTTCATTAAATACATTGTAATTTCTATTTTATTTTTAAATAATATTTCTGTCTATTTTTATTATTAACTTTAACATAAAAAGGCCACGTAACCTTATTTTAATCCCAATCATCATCCTATCATCGCGCTATACCAATAATTAATAGAACTAAAATTCTTTGGCATGGTTTGACTTTTCAAAATCAAACCAAATTTGAAATTGGGTTTTTTCTCAATACCCTGCCTAAAGCTCCAAAGATATTGTTGGTATTTGTGACAATCCTTTCATTACCAAAAAACGTATACGTTGCTGCTATGCAATAAAATGAGTCAACTCTTTTACATTTGATCAAAAATTTACACGTGACATTTTAAAATTATTTAAAAATCTCAAATTTTTTATAACCCACTAACCTCTTCGGTTAGTGTCAATTCGTTTTTACAGGTGCCAATCAAACTTTTACAAGTTGATTCTTCCTAGGGCGTCACCATTCTCTTTGGCTGTTCACGGGACGTCACACTTGATGTGCCGATTTACATGTAGAAATGAAAATTACAATGAATAACCTAAACTCTCCCAACGTAAACTCTCAAGTTTTGAGATGAGAGAGCTAGGTTTGATACTCTTTAGTTAATGAGGAATTAAGTATAAAATTTGGCAGAGCTTCACTTCAATTATTGTTTGGTTACTTTGAGATTTGGAGTGTCTTCTATATATAGACCATGTTTGAGCGGTCGACTATTTCCTTTTTGGTCGATAGCCTCCGACCATTGGAAAGTTAGCGTTATGTTTTTGGTCGTCCATTTTTCGCTTAGGTCTATCAAATCGGTCGACCACTTCTTCATATCTCCACACTTTCGGCCAATTCAGCTACTCGACCGCCTGCTCGACCTCATCTTCAACCACAAAAATGACACTCAATCTATCTAATGTTTCGGTCAACCATTGCTTCACCAGTCAACCGATTCTTCAGTAGATGAAAACTCGAGCAATCTGTCATTTCGGCCGGTCGACCATTTCCATTTTGATCGACTATTTCTTCATATCTCTCGCAAATTAGTCAACCTCCTCCAAGCCTTTCGTTGACCTCTTCTTCGTGTTTTTGCTCTTTTTCATTCTTCTAAGTTTTAAATATCAACATATAAGCTACGTGGACTTAAAAAAACACGTTAGTAAATATTAATACTCGTATTAAAGGTATTTACACTGAAATAAATAACGTATTTACAAACATCATCAAATACACATTAAACAATTTAATTATATAAATAATATCGTCATTATCAAAACAAATTACTTAATATCAATTAGACCTAACAGTTTTTTTGATAAGAATATGTAAGTTTTACAACAAAAATGAACCTACAAAGACTAAAATGAAATTAATGTTGAAGCACAAGAACTAATAATATATTTCACCTTTATTGCCCATATGATTATACTCACTGTATTGATTACTTCTCCACTGATATGGTTGGACGAAGATTGTCAAATGTCGCTATTTGAACGAAGTTCTTCGTTAAAAATCTTTTTTTTTTTAATCTTTAATAAACAAACAAGACATGTAATATTTGCACTTTCCACGAAAGGACATATATAGTAATGTCGTTTGTGTTAAATTAGTGCAAATAGCAGGATTGAGTCAGAGCGTGATGGGAGGAATTTAATGTGGTATTTCTCCTTCTTCCATGCAAGCATAGCTTTTTGGGACGGCGTTGACTGGAAATGGCATGTCCAGCAGTCAAAGGTAGGTTGGACTGATGGGGGTGATGGAGAAGGCTGATAGGGATCCCATTTTGGAGTGGTTGAAGAGGTATGACTTTTTACAAAGTAAAATTCTGAGGATATGATACTGGGCATTAATGTCTACTCAAGCTTATGATGTTCGAGGAAGGCCACATACAGCAAACTTGGTGCAGACAATGCATTGTCAACGAGGGTTGGCAAGAGATGCGTCCTTCTCCCTCCATCTTTAAGGCAGGAGGATGACTGTCATTGCATTTGTAACTCTTGAAGCACGACAGGTGGTTGGCAATCCTTCTCCTAAGCAAGAAACCCAGATCAAACGTTGGAAGAGAAGAAAGGTTCTTCCTCTCGCATTTTCAGACTCATCCTCTACAACCACAGAGCCCTAAGTTGCCTTGCTGCTGCTAGATTCCTCTATCATCTACTACGCCAGACCAACATGTCCCTTTATACAAAGTAATCAATAAAGATTTAACTAATCAGCAATTAAACTCAGCTTTTTACATTGTAATAAAAAGTACAAGAATATTCCCTGTTGAAACAATCCAATCCCAGAACAATCCATCGCCTAGGATTGAATCTTATTGACGTGATTGGGGATTTAGCGTTCCAATCAGAGAGGAAGAGCGAACAGGAGAGAGAGAGAGAGAGAAGGGCATTTGAAGCGGGGTTGTTCAAATTCATTACGCCTAGGCTTCGTCTTCAGCCCATCGACGTCCAAGCCGCTGCCATGTGGGGGGCTGCTGCTGCCTCTGCTGGTATTTGGATCGTTCAGGTAATCCTAGACCATTGCATTCGTTTTCTGTTCAAATTTTAAGCTGCAATCATAATTGTGTTTGATTTTCCAAATATGGGTTGCGCCCTTTGTCACTGATGTGATTTAATTTGAGGGCGCCAGCCGCGAGCATCTTCTCCATTTCTTTATAATCTTAAATAGTCAAGAGTTTACTACAAATGGTTTTTGTTTGTTTGTTTCAGCCATTTGATTGGTTCAAGAAGACATTTTTGGAGAAACCAGGACCAGAGAAATGATTGCCTTTCTGAAAGCAAAAGCTTTTCAACATCTCCATTAGAGAAGAGTTGCTCTGAGTTGTTTTATTTTGTTCACATTGTAAGCTTGGCTTCAAGGTCTCTTTTGCACCAACACGAGATCAAGTTTTATGCTCCCCCTCGCTGAATTAATGGAGACAACTTCTTCTGCTATATACTCAACATCGCTTCACAGTTAGGCATTCCATGTTTTCGGGAAACCACTGTTCACTAGATGGTAGCTTGCTTATGGATGAATTCTCGAAAATGCTCTACTGATTTCTGGAAATAGGATGCAGTTTATTGATCAGCATTTTGTTCGATTCTTGCAGACGAGCAATTCCTCTAATGGGTGTATTGAGTAACAAGAAGATTCAAGATATAACTCATAAATGCTTCCTTGATTGCTATGTCCGATCTAATTGAAACAGTGGAGAGAAGTTGACTGCCATTCGATAATCACAATGTAGGATCATCTATTTAGCTTTTGAATACACATATAATAAGGGTCACTTAAGAAATTGAAAAAAGCTTTGTCTTTTTTTATTATTCGGGAAAACAAGATGAGATTTTTGGGTGAAGTCATCGCCCAACACCGAGTCTGATGGATTGAGCCAGGAAAGCCGGTTAAAAAGGCCGTCTTCGTTGCCTACATCTTAGATCTACTAGTCTACGACGATGACATAATTATCTTTTTTTTTTTTTTAATTTTCAATTCATTAATAAGCGCTCAGCCAAGTTTTTATCCTCTTTCTCCGTCGTCATTCTGCCGAAACGGAGGCAGTAGGTCTTCGCCTTTGGAGGTGCCGATTCAGTCTCTTCTTTTATCGGTTGCGCGGCATTGACAGCAATCGTATTGTGTTGGAGAAACAGGAGAAAAGCCTTTGATCTATGTAAGTTTAAACTTCTGGGCAGACCCGTTTGGTGGAAGTAATTGTCGTTTGATTGTATTATGTTTTCGTTCAGGGAAAAAGCGAAGGAGAAAGAGCTTGTGGAGCTGTTTGAAGTGGCGAAGAAGGCGGCTGACGCGGCTGCGGCCTCCTCGTCTGTTAACGATGGAGCAGATGAACGTCGATGCCTTGATGCATTAGAACAGCTTAAAAAATATCCCGTCACTTATCAAGTTCTCGTCTCCACCCAGGTTTTCTTCTCTTTCGCGTTGTCTCTATTGAATTTTTAAAAATTAGGTCAAATTCGATTCTTTGTTGTTTGTAATGGGTTTCAGCTTTTTAATTCCTCTCTTTCTAGATTTCACTTTGATTGTTTAGGTTTTCCCTTCGTGTGGAGAACAAAGTTTTGATTTTTCCTGATGTAATGTTGATAATGATAATGCAAAATTTATTTTTTCTATCTTCAATCCGTCTTCTTCTTCTTCCTGGTTGGAAGATGTAGGTTTATTTCATTAGTGCCCATGCTCTGTTGTTGCTGAAGCTAGAAATCGCAGAACCTAATTCGCCAGGTGCCTTTCAGGTTGGCAAGCGACTCCGACACCTCACAAAACATCCTAGGAACAAAATCCAAGCTTTTGCTTCCAACCTGATGGAGATGTGGAAGGATATAGTCATCAAAGAGACTAACAAAAAGAAACAATCTGGCAATCTGGATCGCCAAGATTCAGAAAGACTTGAATCATCTCCCTGTGCAGAGACTGGCAGGCCCGAGAAACTTAAAAAATCATCGTCTTTGAAAGTTGAGAAATTGATTAAGAATGAATCTATTAAAGTCGAGGGAGTTTATCAGAATGGTACGCAAAGCTCTGTGAAAATTTCTAGAACAGAAACTGCTATTTCGGAAAGGAAGGTTCTGGAAATGGGTGCTGTCAAGTCAGTGAAAAGTGATTCAATTGAGAAGGTTAAGTTTGAGAGAATAATCGAAGAAGATAGGAAACCTTCTTATGCCAAGAAACCTTTGTTGAACCATGGTGCTTCTCCGAAACTAACATCTATGGTCAAATCTAATGATGCCATGCGAGACAAAATCAGGGAACTTCTCTATGAGGCTTTTTCAAAGGTTCCTGGTGAGGCTGATGAAGATTATGCAGATGAAATCAATGCATGCGACCCCATTAGAGTCGCTGTCTCAGTGGAATCCGTGATGTTCGAAAAGTGGGGTGGTTCTACCGGGGCCCAAAAAGCCAAGTACAGATCTGTAATGTTTAATCTCAAGGACCAGAAGAACCCAGATTTCCGAAGAAAAGTTCTTCTCGGACACATTAAGCCAGAGAGACTTGTGAACATGAACACTGCCGAAATGGCAAGTGATGAGAGACAGCGAGAGAACCAAGAGATTCAACAGAAAGCTTTATTTGATTGTGAGCGGGCAGGCGCACCGAAAGCCACCACCGATCAATTCAAGTGTGGCCGTTGCGGTCAGCGAAAGTGCACCTACTACCAGATGCAGACGCGAAGTGCTGATGAGCCTATGACAACGTATGTGACCTGTGTAAACTGCAATAATCACTGGAAATTCTGCTAACTTATTCTTCCCTAGTTGCCTGCATTTAGTTAGTTGATTAGAATTAGAGCCGGCAGCGACAATTCGTTTCAGCAATTTTCCCATATTCCTTTCTCTACCAGAAGTAGAATTTTGCAGCAATTGTAGCGTATTACACTCTTTTGATCATTTCATTTTGACATTATTTACCATGTCTTTCCTCTGATCCATTTGCATTTTCCATTCTCATTTGTGGGCCAATGCAAAGTTGTTTGATTTGATGCTTTTCTCTCAGAAGGTTTCGCAGGTAAGAAAACTGGAATGTCGTCTAATTAAAATCTGGAGAAGAATTAGCTTGATTGGATATGAACGCTTACATCTCGCCCTGGAAATTTACAAACAAATGAAACAGACGAGAATGATCGCCTCAATTGACAGAGCCTCTTATGTCGTAATCGGTTATCAAATCGTAGACAACAGACTTAATCTCGTATTGATGAAACAATGGAGAACAGTCGAATCATTATCTGTACTTTAAACAAACTTTTGGTATCTGATCTTCGTCTTCTATGTGCTTAGAAAGAAAACGTATGGAGGAAAAATCAACAAATATGCAACCCCTTAAAACAATTTGTCAAACTGTAAACACCCACTTGGCTCTGAAGAGCAGAGCTTTGTTTTCCACTGGTTCCAAGCTAGCTTCTGCAGATTTACTTTATCATGACATATTCATCATCCTCGTTTTTTGCGCTCTTGTTTTGGATGGCCCTGATTCATTTATAATTTGGCTGATTGAAGAATAACCCATGAGTCTATGTAATGGTGAACCTGATGCTGTTGGAGGCAGCCTATTCATCTCCATGGACAGTTTCTCTGCCTTGGAGTAACGCTGCGGAGGCCCCCGGGACTGATAGCTTTCGACAGGATTTTTGCTTGTTTTCTGAGACTGTTTCGAGCCAAACTCTTTTCTCTGCTCACCATAGTATAAAGGATTGCCGTAGGTGTTTCTACTACTATTCATATTATCTTGAAGGGAAGAAACGGTTGAAATAGAAGAAGGAGGAAGACCATAGTCGCCTGAGTGTGACATCGGCTCGGCAGCATAAGATGCCGAAGCCCGGATGCGCTCATAAACATTATCACTATATTCTTCATTTTCTTTTGGTGGAGAGTCCATGCATGGAACTATATGATTTCTTCTCTGAATAAAAAACTCGAGAACCACTGAACAAGCACCACATCTTAGTCGATGGCGTCTCCTTTTGAAGGGAAGAAAATCCACTGGTATCTGCAGCGGTTTGAAGCAATTGTAACAAGTTATGAAAGGGGCTCCTCCAGCCACTGGCTTGAAGTGTCTCTTAGCCAAAGGGTGTCTCTCTCTGGAGTGCTTATGCAGCTCATGGCTTTTATGCCACTGCGTTCCAGGATACTGAGAGGACAGATAATGTTGGGGGCTTGATGGACAGGAACTGTGAAAATTGAGATCATGGCTGAATCTGTATAGACCTGGATGTAAAGGCATTGATTGATGAATATCTTGCCGACGAGGGTGCAAATAGGTGGCTGGATCAATTTGCAATCCACTGCTGGATGCCCCTCCAGAGAGAGGTACTCGAGAGAACCTATGCTGTCGAGTTTCGTAGCTGGCAGGGGTGTGTAGTCCTAGATTCTCCGAGTGATATGTACTGCGTAAGATTTCCTCAGGACGAGCCTTCCATGTCAAGGGGCCAGAAACAAAGCCATTTGCATTTCTATTGAAGTTGCAGGATCTGTTAAGTTGGTCCTGCAATTCATGAACCAATCTAAACAAATTCATCCTCTCCTCGTCAGGGTCCAAAAATTGATCACTGCAGCAGTCATTCCACTCTGGATATAAGATGTCATTTCCATTGCCATTTTGAGAGCCCCTTGCGTATAGAAGGTCCTGAGATGAATTCCTTTCTCTCCCAAACTTTGTCCGATTTCCAATTGGATCACGTTTGCTGCCTTTCATAATGTATTGATTGTACTCATATAAATTTGACCGGGAACTCCTCTGTCTAAGCTCCGTCTCCGACTCTTTAAGTTTAGATATCATGTTTCTCACAAAGAATTCATCTCTTGCTCTTTCCTCCTGAGAGATGACATCTCTGGAAGCCTTGTGAATGTTGTGAGAGAAATTTAGACGCTGCTCAGGTAACTGATCAAGCTTTTCATCATCAGCAATTATACTGCCATCCACTGGTAGGCAATTTTCTGCCGGATGCTTGATCGAGTGAAGCAACGAATCATTTATTTCAGAGGGATTGGGCTCCAATTCAGAGGCTTCAAGATTATCAACACAGCTTGTTCCACGTGCAGAGTCCGGAATTACGATATCATCATCACGAGGTTGCCCCAGTTGTACTGGAGAAGAAGAACGATGAATTTCAGAAGAAACGCCTTCACCATTTACATCTCCTACTGGTAAACTCTCAACATATATTTCTTCTTCAGCAACACCACCTTCTAAGACTGTCGGCTCATTCCCAGAACGAAGAGACTCAGTTCCATTCTTTAGATCGCAATCAGAGTTCCAATTGACAGGCTTCCCTTGGCCATTATCATCAGATTTCATTTGCTCTGTGACGTTGCTTAGGTTCTGATGAATGATGGCGTCCTTGCTTGAAAAACCAAGATCTTTATCGTCAGAAACATGATCAAATTCAGGTGTATGAGCAGAGCCATTGCTCTGCACCCCTGACCCCGAGTTTCCGGTATTCTGACTTTTAGCTGCACACAGGATGAAGATCAAAACAAATCAAACGTTAAAAAGAAGTCAAACAACATCAAATGCATAAAGTCAAAGAGAGAAGCAAGAGAAACCCACGATATCTCTGCCATTAATCGCATGTGCAAAATGATAGAGCTCAAAACAGAGGGAAGTTACTAGAGATTCTTGGTAAGCATTACCTTTAAGGATAGCATTGCATCCGCCACACTCGTAGACGGTAAAATCGGGTAGCTCAGGAAGAAGGAGATGGCATCTCGGGCATCTTACTATTCGAACACGAGCAGTCACTTGGTCTCCACTCGTCATGGTTTACAAGAGTTGATGTAATCACCAACCAGAACTAAACAAGTCCAGTTTTTTAGAAACTGCAAGCAGGATTACATAGAACAGAGGTTATGCAGGAGAAAATCCAGCGATAGAGAAGGAAATGTTAAGCTGGATCAACATTTATATAAATTATGATTAGCATTTATTGTAAGACTGGTTAAAAGTGATTATAATATAGTTTTATGAGTAGAAAGACAACAATAGTTACATATTTAGTAATGGGCAGAATAGTAATTACATCTTATGGTCCCCTTTTTCTCTGCCCAAGTACTTTTCACATTTGGAGGCTCAAGTACGTACCCGATTTGCTTCTCTTTGAATTTTGCCAGGGATAAACGATTTTCGGAATTAGGGTTTCCGGTTTATGTTTTTATAGAGCTAGGGATTTAAGTTCTAACATAAAAACATTCGGAAATTCAGTAGAAACAACAACAGACTGGCCGGCGGCGTAAGGATTAAAGAAACAAGAATTCTCAGGATATGTTAATGAGCTGGAAAGGGTTATTATATCAGATAAAAATGTTTGAAGAGAGTAAAAAAGAGCAAGTGAAAAAGGAGACAGCATACCTCCGAACGTCGAAGCCAATGGAGCAAATTCCGCATGGGAAGAAGTAAAGCAGCAAAGCAAGAGGTTGACAGCTAACAGGTCTTACGCACAGATTGGGAGGAAGAGGAGCCTCGCCGGGAAAGAACTTCCATTAAAAGACTTTCTTTGTCTCAATGTCGATGATCTCGTCTTTACGTCTCATTCTTCTATTTCTACTCAGTGAAGAGAGAGAGAGAGAGAACGAGAGGTTTTTGATGTTTCGTGTTTTACGGGAAAAGTGGAACCGGGAGCTCCGTCTGTGAGGAAGTAGTTACAGCGCACTTCCGTCGAGTTGAATTTGGAAATGATGAGAGAGAGAGAGAGAGAGAGCGAGAGGGCAACACGCATACAAGCCGAGTCAACTATAGGAGGCGACGGGAGAGAGAGAGAGAGAGAGAGAGAGAGAGAGAGAGAGGAGTTGTGGCTTTCTGCAAATCCTAATGAGCCACTTGGCAGGCATTAATTGGCTGTTGTAGCCGGTAATGGAGGCCATTATCTTCTTATTAATAAGGTGCTAAAGTCAATGCTTATTGACAATAAATCATATTACAATATAATTGTAGCTGATTGGCTAATCTCCACCTTACCAAACACTTTTGAAAGTCAACAGCTGACCGAACAAATAGATATGCCAGCTGTACCTTGAATCTTGAAAACAAGCAACTATCAAGGCAATAAGATTAATATTTTCTCAGTTGTTAAAATTTAGTGGATATAAATGAGAGAGAATCCATACACAAAAACGACCGAGAAGTTTAGTTTACGAGCCTTACTCATGGTTGTCAGCCTCAGCAAGGAGTCGGGCCATACCAAGCTCGACCAAGCCTGCCCGTTGGCAAGGGGGTCAAAGTCGGGCGCGATGGGGCTTGGGTTGATCAAAGTCGGGTAGGGCCCAACTCGGCCCCTTAAGGGAGGCTGGGGTCGGGCCCACTAGCCTCAGACCTCCAAAGCTTCTGTCTTGATCCAAATTGTTTTCCAAGCCCGCGGGCCAGTTGGTGAGGGTGATAATGATGTGGTTGTACACACTGTAACGAGCAACAGTCGATGCCTAAAATATTTCAACCTCAAAATCTCTCTTAAGCCTATCTGGTAAGTTCAAAATCTATCCTAAAAGCAGTTTTTTGAGTCATCCATAGTGGTTTGCAAGAACTCTTCTTGATTTTTGGAAGGATAATACCATGATTTAATAGAGGGGCTTTTGGCTACAAGTGTAATGATATTGCCCAAATCTGTGGATATCATAGCCAACGGAAGCAGCCGTTTGGCTTCCATTTGGACCCCTCCCCCTCCACTCCCACTGCAACTGAGCAAGAGAGAGCGCGCAGCCATTTTCAAATTTAGCAATCGAAAAACAATTGGAAGAGACAAGGGGAGAGTGATTATGGAAACTTTGTCAGTAGCCGACATTCGCATCCTTCACAAAACTTGAAATCATTAAAATACAAAAGCTCTCGTTTTCCATTAATGGTCAGCGACGCTGCCGGCTGCTCTCCATCACTTCAATCTTAGAACCCTAATTCGCCTTTTTTCCTCCTGCAAGACACGAATAAACCGGGTAATGATGTCTTCTGCAAATGGATACAAGACAGTTAAAAATTAAAATCCATGCATGATGAAAGTGATGTCTTTTTGAAGGTCGGTAGTGGACGAAGTCTGATTAGTAAACGCTAAGATTAAGAACATGTGCTTTCTAATGACGATAAATGCTGGACTGTTTGAACGTATATATAGAGGGGGATGGTCGGAAGCAGGAGCAGTTGACGCTGGAGAGTAAAAAGCTAAGAAGAGGGTAACAATGGCTGGCAGAAATGATTGAAGCAGTGAAACCACGCTTCGTGCTGCTACATGGTCTAACGTCAGATGCTTTATGGAGAATTCAGGATACAGAGTTACCTACCCATACTGACCTCAAACGCGCTGGAGTTGATCAATCTGATCCTGATGCCCACTCCATTGTTTCATTCCAAGATTATAACAAACCTCTCATGGATTTTATGATTGCTCTGGCAGGCATGTTGCTGCTGAGACCAGGACCAATCATGGCTTTTCAAGCAGCCTGGTTCATTATTTATTACTCATACCCCCCTTTTGTTCTCAATCCGTCGTCCCTGTCAAATATATAATTACGGCAAGTTCATAAAAGACTTTGGCAGGAAACATTCAAACTTCTGTCAACTTTCAATTGAAATTAGAACTTCGGAAGACAGGTAGCTCTACTGGTCTCAGGGCAAACAAAGTCAACATTGCAGAATCCTTCCCTCATATTATTCCTCATCCAAATCTAGGGGTCATCCCAATTCAATAAAACAAAAATATACAAATATTCAACCTTTCAAAACTCATTCCGCGAATGCCAGACGGAGAAGATAAAAGAAACTCGAGCACCTTTGGCAGTTGTTCCAACTAAATAACAAAGGGAGGATTAAGAATGGGAACACGAACCAGTGAAGCAATTGATGTCACGTGTCAGCCATCTCTTTCCATTTTTTCAATCTCTTCGTGGCGCTTTCTCTCGACCTCCTGTAATTCTCTTCTAGCATCTTCCTCTTCCTCAAGGTCATCAATGTTTTCAAATTCCTTGGTTGCCGTCATGGCTTTTACGACAGGATCTCGTAACTCGGATATCAATCCACCAGCAATTTTATACTCATCTTCATCCCCAATCAAGAACAAGCGCTGTTCAGGTCCTGATCCCATTGGAATGTCCACTGCAAGTAGCTTCATATCATACTGTATACAGAGATTTCATCGTAAGGATTGGCATTCCACACATGTATGTTTAGAAAAAGAAACATGCAAGCAAACACAATTAATTTCTCACTAGTCAGCAAAGAGAAAATCTTATCTGTCAATTTAGATGTGTTGGTACATTGCTGGGCAAGCACATCTGCTGCCTTCCAAATGAAAAGAGACTACTAATTCGCCAATCAGGTAGTTAAAAGTCTCTTTCATTTTTTTTGGAAAATATAGTCTTGGTATGGATTTAGCTGTTACTTCAAGGGAAGTCACTCGAGAATATAGAAGTAAAGGCAACCAGCATGCATAATACTAACCTGCCCTTTCTTTTTCTTGATTTGAACACTGACTAGACCCTTTCTCTCAGAACCTCTGATCGGGAAGATGAGAAAGCATCGCTTGCTTCTAAGATACGGCTTGAAATTCTTGAGTGTAAACCCACCCCCTGACATCACATATGCTCTTAAATCTGATCCAGTGAGAGGAGCGCCCATAACCTCAAGAATCCCAGCAGATGTATTGAGCTTTCTCATGGCCATTCTATAAACTTTATCGGGATTGATTGTGAATCTAGAACGGAGATAGAGTCCCTTAGAGTAACAAAAGAGCAGACAATACTCAGAAATGATAAATCTATATAACAAGGTGAATTAAGAAGTAAAGGTAGCACTCAAGAAACAAATTTAATTTTCTAAACATATCATTGATTGAGGAGCGTGGCGGATTGCCTCCATCAAGAGGCACCAAGAGGCCCCTGAAATTAATGCATTCAGGAGAATAAATTCACAAAAGATAGGAAGGCGAAAATAGAAGAACCCTTGACATAAATAAATAGATGCGCCATGACTTCCATGCAATTACTTAGTCAAACAATTTCTTAGTAATACATAACTTCCATACTACCGTTGGGTATTCTGCATTCAAGTAACATTTTTTTACAATTTTGCGTCTAAACAAAACCTACACTCAATTGCCTCACAAGAGTAAATAACAGAGACTTGCTCATATATTTCTAAAATGCTAGGCAACGGAGGAAAGAAAAAGCCAAAGCAGGCTTCTTTCTCTTGTTTGTGTCAAAGTAGATATGATCACCTAAATCCGCTGAATTTATATTCATGGAATAGACAAGATATATACGTGGCCATAATTAGATGTCGCAAGGAGATGTATCAATTCAAGCGTTGGCGCAAGAGCATAACATAGAAAAGAAACTTAATTGCCGATGCAATTGTAAGCACAAACTAGATGTGAAATACTTTGAGAGAACTTACAGCAAAAGCAACAATAGCCGAGGAGAATGCAAGAAAACCGTATTTGGCCATGCCTTCGGAGATCCCAACAAAGGTGCTGGCGATCCCAAACATAATCCTCCATAGCAAGGCACACACAAGAACTCCCCCAGCTCCCAGAAGTAACAGATAGTTGTTCCTCAAAAAAGCGTCGAATTGCAAACCAATCGCCCCTCGATACCGAGAGAAGGCGGAACGTACTTTTTTGGTAAGGTTTCCACTAATTTCCCCACCATAATTCCGAGCATTAAACGAGAAAAATCTTAAACCCAAAGCAGAATAATTCTGACTCATTTTCAAAAATTGGAAGTCTTTCATTCTGAAAGAAAAATTTCCGGCATTGGCCAGGGGATTATAATAAATTTTAGACAAAATCCCCTTCGCTGTAGCGGTTTGAGGGGGCAGCTTTGATTGGAATTGAGGAGTTCTTTTAGAAACAAATGAAGAGAAATTTCTAACCAAAGGATCTCGAATTGAAGAGTAAGAAACGCCATCAGAGGGGCTAACGAGATTATGATCGAAACGAAGTCTGAGAAGACCTTGAATCACTCTTTGCGGGGCTTTAGACATTTTTGCAGGGTATCGACACACAGAGAACACTGGAAAATGTAAATTGCTTCAACGAGACTACCGCCAAGTCCTAACCAGGGCCAACTGGGCCTAGGAAAGTGGGTTTAAGCTCCTTCCGTTGGGCTTCATATTTCTTTCTAGTTTCGGCCCAATAAAATACGGACTAATACAACAGCACGTTGCATGGTTTTACTAAAATATTGTATTTAAATAAAATAATATTGAAAAAATGATTAAAATATTTGATCAGTCGTTAATCCATCAATTAAAAGAAGTTAATTTTATGAGGGTATTAGATAAGTATTGTTAATAGAAGATTAACATAGAATGCCTGCTGCAGTGTATTGCTAGCCAATACACATCATAAAACAGCAAACTACAGTACACATCATCGTTCATCCATGCAGAACATCCTTCGACCTCGTCCCTAGAAGAACTAGACATTGATATGGTAATGAAAGGCTCCTCCGAGCTACGCGGAGGTGGAGATCAGAAGGGCACGAGTTCACGGCCATTGGAGACACAGCTCGAAGCTGCAATACTGTTACGCTCAGAATGACATAGCTGACGGAGTTTGGTAGGGACATACCAAATTGCCAAACGTGGATGAGAGTTGAATATCGCATCGATGTCCCACCCTTGGCGAGCAGCTACAGCCACCAGAGGTTTGTAGCACGCTTGTCGCCAAGCTCCCACGTTTTCACCCCTCTCCTTGAAAGCCGTCCGCAGCGCATTCGAAGCCGCCTCGTCCAGACAGTGCAGGGCGTAGCAATGAACGTAGTGTCGCATTTTGGGCTTGTTGATGTAGCTCGCTCCGGCTTTCTTCGCGTATCTAAACACCTGATTTGTCACCTGCCAGTTAATGGGTAAGATTGTCAACAGGCGTCTCCTATGCTAAAAGCAGAGAATAATACAATGTGGCGTTTGGGCCAAAGCTATTCGTGTGTTGACTTAGCTGTCATAGTTTACCTCTAACAGCTCCTCTTTCGTCATTGGTTTTGTTTCGGCTGGGTGCAGCGATTTTTCTTCAGTTATTATAATGATTTTCATTAACGAGTTGATCACTAACAGCCATGGCTGTTGCAGTGTGTTAGCATTGTTTCAGGCAAAGATGAAGAAGGAGAAGACAGCGTTGTTACCTTGGTGGGGCATTTCTCGCCGTGGTCCTTGGCTATATTCTGCACCTGCATCAGAAATTCTCGGCACTGTTCGTATAGATGGAAAAGATAATCTAGGCCATTTTTCTTCCCTCTGGCAACTTCTCCTGGTTCTGTTACAATGAACGGGTGTTCTCGTTGTCTCTCGTTCATTCCATTTCCGCCATTGATGTCGTCGTCGTCTTCTTCTCCCACTTCGTTTCCGTCGTTATCGAAATCGACGATTGTTTTTCTCTGCCCCTTCCTACGCCGCTGTTTCTTCCTCTCTGAAGCCACAATTACTTCTCTCGTTCCTCCTCCACTCCCCACCACCTCCTTCTCCTGCTGCACATGCTCCTCCGACAATCCTGCAAATTAATGACGAAAACGATATCAACCTAAGTTTATATGATCGAAAATGGAGATCTATTTATACGAGGTTACAGCTTATTACCTTCCTGAGAAAGTGCATCAAGAGCGTTATTAGCAGTATCAGCGGAGAGTAAGTGGCGGCGCCGCGATTCCATTTCATCGTCCAATCGTCTTCGCTCGGCTCTAACGGCTGCTTTAATGCCGTACCTTTCTCCCACCAAGAGGTCCCACCGAAATATCTGTGAGAGGCTGTTCATCATCTCCTCCAGCTCCCCATCTTTCATGTCCAAAAGAGTGCTCACAGTAAACCCAAGCTCCGCTATCTTGGCAGCCGTGTAATATCTGATGCCGTAAGCCTGAAACAAGTCCTCCAGGCCACCCAGATCCCTCGGTCGGACCGAGAAGGTCGTGGTGACAGGTGCAACTCCGGTGGGTGGGGTAGCCACCTGGTCCAGTAAGCGGATGGATGGTCCTCCAACCGCAGCTCGAGGGTCCCACTTGAATAAGCTGGCGGTGAAGGCGTCTGGATCCATTTTGAGGGAGAGCTTCAAACTTGTGCGCGCACACACAAACTTAGCTTAGCTTTGAATAGATGCCTGTCTCCTTCTCGCTTTCCAGTCTCCCCTGCCACAAAGAGCCAGACCTGGTTTCTGTAGGCGACGTAGCTGCTGCATCCTATAAAGGCAATTACTTTTCTGATTTCCCACATTGCCCTTCCATGAAAGAGACACTGACTGATCGTGCTAGTCATAGAACCGAATAACACATTATATCTCTCCCGAGAACCCAATGGATTTGACGATGATGCTCCTCCATTCAAACTTCACAGCAGTTCAAGCCAGACTAGTTAGAATAAATGCCTCGGCCTTCGCTCCCCCCTCCCCTCTCCACTCAGTCGACGGATTGGGCCTTAGCTCACATTAAGCAAACCATGCAGCAAGGCCATGCTTCTTACCTTTCTTTCTCTGGGCTTGAACCGATTGCTCGAATCAAGAATTTTACCTTGTTTTACCCATGACTAATTTAAAAGAGTGGACCACCCATCATAGCCACCTCTGATTTCATCATTATGGGCGTCACTATTTGACCCAAAATTGTCGGCACTTGAACGATCCCATCTCACAAATAATGATCCCGTTTCCCGACCAATAATTGTACATTGTTCAAACCCCCATTAATTCTAGAAATTCGAGCTCAACTTCGTAACAACCATTGTTTGGAGGGATTCCACATTAATATTTACAGCAGGCGGAGGAGGCTTGAGTTATGGGACCATCCATTATTTTGCTGCTCTCAAAGACCAATGGATAACAAGCCCGTCCACTTCCAACTCACATTAATTTATATATAATATTTATAAACATGTGTACGTTCTACTATTTTATACAGACGTAGCTTTCCCTCCCTCTATATAAGACCAACAACTAAAGTCTAGCTTACAGGCTTCCCCTAGTGCAGGAGAAAGCAAAGACAGGAAGAAGAATGGAGATCGACCTTGTTTTAGGAATCGTATTTCCTGTTGCTGTTGCCGTAATCGTGAGCTTTTTAGTCTGTCTCTACACCAGAGTCTGGCTGAGGTGGATAAAGGTGAGGAGGGAGCTACAAAGGCAAGATATAAAAGGGCCACGCCCTTCTTTTCTGATGGGGAATCTGCCTGAGATGCAGAAGATCCAATTGCAGGCTGCCATGAGGATTTCCACTCAGGGTAGTAACGGTGGAACCATCTCCCACGACTATACTTCCACCCTCTTCCCATATTTTGAGCACTGGAGAAAAGAATACGGTATGATTCAATCTCTTTTGTTCAATGAATCTCCTTTTTCATCAATTATGGAGATCATCAACCTTCTTCAACATTAAAGGCTACCTAGACACAGGTAAAAAAAAACCTAACACCTACCACCTGGGTAGAGACAGACCATTAAAGTAAAACTAACCTGCTTAACTTTCCTCGTACTTATTTGAGTTGGGTGCAGCGCACCGCTGTTAAATAATGCAAGCTGTAAACAGAGACAAACCTCTCCATTTAGTATCGTAGCAATAATTGAAGTACGGTAAATCTAGCAAGCTGGATTTGTCTGATGGGTATGTTCCACCAGACATTTATATTTAAAAGAAGAAATAAAGTACGTTTATCCTAGTAAATATATAGCAAGTATTCAGCTTCTTTTAACAGCATGAGATCAATAAAAAATGCAGGTCCAATATATACGTATTCAACAGGGATGAGACAGCATTTGTACATGAACCAGTTGGAGCTAGTGAAGGAGTTAAACCAGAGCATTAGTTTAAGTTTAGGCAAACCTTCGTACGTCACAAAGAGACTTGCTCCCATGCTTGGCAATGGTATTTTGAGATCTAATGGTCTTACTTGGGCACACCAGCGAAAAATTGTTGCCCCTGAGTTTTACATGGACAAAGTCAAGGTATCGTCTATATGGTACTTGAACACATAAAAAGCTCGCAGGTTTGGCTATGAATTTTACTAAATGTGGCAATGGCAGGGCATGGTGGGGATAATGTCGGAATTGGCGCAGTCACTGCTTAGGAAATGGGGGGACGCCATTGAAGTTCAAGGTTGTACGGCAATTGAAATTAAGGTTGACGAGGATCTTAGAACTGTTTCTGCAGACGTGATCTCAAGGACTTGTTTTGGAGCTTCTTCACACAAAGGCATAGAGATTTTCAGAAAGTTAAGGAGTCTTCAAAAAATCATTTCTCAACAAAGCTTCCTTTTCGGGGTTAATTTCGGGTATGTTTCTTTTACATTTCCTTCTTTCCTTCGTCATCTCTGACAGCATTTTTCAAGGCGCTATCCAGATGATTTTAAATTGATGACAATGTAGATCTCTTTCTTTCTGGCAACGGAGTCAGATCAGTTGCTTAGAACGAGAAATAGAATCAATGATTTGGAACGCAGTCAAAGAACGTGAAAAAGGATGCTCCAGCTCGACCTCGTGTTCATCTGAAAATGATCTTATGCAGTTGATAATGGAAGGAGCTAGTAAAGATCAAAGCCTGAGCAAGTTCTCCTCCAAGCGCTTTATTGTTGATAATTGCAAAAGCATATATTTTGCTGGCCATGAATCCACTGCAGTTGCTGCTTCCTGGTGCTTGATGTTACTAGCTTTACATCCAGAATGGCAAACTCGCGTCCGGACTGAGGTGGCTCAAGTTTGCCCCGACGGCCTTCCAAATACAAATTCGATCGCACAGTTAAAAGTGGTATGCTGATTTCAACAAGAAAACTGGTTTTATAAAATTCCGACAAGTACTAAAATTTTCACCATTAAAACAGGTAAACTTGGTGATTCTAGAGGCTCTGCGTCTGTATCCTCCGGCAGCCTTCGTGTCAAGGGAGGCGCTTGAAGAAACCCAAATAGGTAACATTGTCATTCCAAAGGGTGTTTGCTTATGGACTCTAATACCAACTCTGCATCGGGATCCTGATAACTGGGGGCCGGATGCCAGCGAATTCAAGCCAGAGAGGTTCGCTAATGGCGTTTCCAAGGCCTGCAAGTCTCCGCAAGCTTATATCCCTTTCGGCGTGGGGCCCCGTTTGTGTTTAGGCAGAAACTTTGCGATGGTTCAATTGAAAGTTCTCCTCTCTCTCATCGTCTCCAAGTTTTCGTTCTCTCTTTCCCCCAATTATCGACATTCTCCTTCTTACAGAATGATCGTGGAGCCTGGACATGGTGTAAACATTCTCATAAAAAAGTCAGCTTGACTAAACATAGCCCACTTGAAATACGAATCTTCCCAAGATGAATCTTTTTCGACAAAAGATATGAATGGCAATTTGTGGATAAGATGCTTTCTTCACCCAAAAAGAATAATTATTTTCGCATTTTTTTATGGCTAATGTATTTCCATACATTTACTGGCCCAAACGTACCATTCTTGAGCTCGCAATCCCCAATCCCATCCATTGATCAGCTGGATGGGCATGTGAGAAGAGAAGCCGCAGAAGAGATATGGAGGGGAGTGTCGTTGGAAGTCCAATGTCAGGGCCTCCGAGCATGGAATTGAGATGGGCAACTCGCAGAAGCAGAGATGCGAAAGGGCCTCTGAAGTTGCCATTGCTCCTACAACCACCAGAAGTCATCCCGCTCTATATATCGACGAATTTACAGCACGTAAACACACATGAGCTGAGAGATCTCTACAGCTCCTGCAAACTGTCTTACTACCGAAACCCTATGTCTGCGAAACCAATTAGTCCAGTCAAAGAGGTAGACATTAATAAGCTCCGCTTGGCTCTTTCCCGCAGCGCTATTGTCGTGTCAGTCTTCTGCAAATCTCACCACATATCCTCCTCAGCCTCCAATGAAGAGAAATCATCGAAACAGGAGTGGGGGAGAATCACCGAACTGAGGGACATCCGCCAGAGAGCGATTCCAATTTCCCCGTTCAACGGCGAGTTAGTCGGATTTGGGCGAGCGGTTTCCGATCAAGGGTTGACTGCCTCAATTTATGATGTGATGGTACGCAATCGAATCAGGCCGAGCCGATTGAGAAATTCACTTCGCATTTCCATTTCAAGTGCTGTACATTTATTGTGTTGCAGGTAATTCCTTCTTTGCAAAGAATGGGAATCGGGCGGATGATTGTAGAAAAAATTGTAAGGTTTGTGGTTCAGATTAAGAACGAGCATTGCGTGTCTACCTGCAATCATCTTGTCTAAATCGAGGAATATGATTTTGTTACCTTTGCAGAATGCTCACAAACAAAGGTGTTTATGATATATCAGCCCTATGCACCCAGAAGGAGAGGTAAAGCTCGAGCCCATTCTTTGTTTTCCTTGGGTTGCCAACTTCCATTGACACGTTTTTCCATTCTTCAGATTGTTTTTCACGGCCTGTGGATTTGGAAATGACGTCTTGGGCTCCACTACCATGCTGTACGCCGGACGGTGATGTGGTCTGGATCTCAACCCAGAACTCTATAATTCTTCGGCAGCAAGCTGCTACGAGGCAAGATCGACATCCAATCCAACTCGGGCCCTTCATTTTCTTCATCTTCGTCACTTTTTCGATATTGTAAACGTTCGATTACAGAGCAGTAAAATTTTACACTGATTCTGTGCAATCCATGTTTTATTCTCTTCTATAGTAAACCATCCGGTAATCATATTTACAGACGGTAATGATGGGATTGTTTAACCAGACAGCCGGATTTCATTCGACGAACGTTCCTATAGTTCACTGCGTTCTCCTCCTACTAGAAGCAATAGAAATCCTCTGGTCACGAAGCATGTTGAGATTGGGGGCCAATAGCCTGGTGTAACGATCAAAATAGAGAAGCTGCTTCATGAGAAGCGCAAACTCACGAGGAAATTTCAAACCATAAGACTCGCTCACTCTGACCTGTTTGAACACAGCCAAATGAGTACGCCTGCCCATGGGCGATGGTAGACCCGACAACAACCATATATCTAAAGACACTTTTGGAGCTTGAAAAGCATGAAAGATTGAGTAGATTATGCTTACCAAGTCGAGGAAAAGAGCGTTCATTTGCCTCTCGTCTACAATCACATTAGCAGCTACCGCAGTCGAATTTGTGTTCGCATCCCTACCTGTAGCAATGATTATTTCTGTATCTAAATCCTGCACGAGCGCAAAACATAAATTTTTAAAATACAGGATGCCGTAAAGGACAGTTCTATCAAGAGAGACAGACCCTTTCATGTTCTCTATGTAGAAGACGAATCCCCATCTTGACTGAGACGCAAGACGGTATATCGAGACCATGAATGATTTCAAAACAAGCTTAAGTATAGCAAACAACTTATGTTGAAATTTCCTCACTTGCCTGTATTGTCGAAAATAGTTTTTCCAAGTCTCTTGCAAAAGCTTCAACGTCAATATTTTTGTCTGTAGCACCCATTTCAATAAGAGCAGAAGCCATTGATTGATACTCCGCAGTTGCAATTGAGCTCAAAAACACGTCCATGGCAGTCCATGTGGTTGGAGATATGCGCCCAACAATCCCTGTCAATAATATTTCGTTATAATTGCAATGTAAGGCGGAGACAAAATTGCAACTCATATACCAAGAAGATTTAAAAACTAAAGCAAAGTTATCAATGGCGATGAATCATATTAATCAATGATTTGTTCGCCTTTTTGAATTTCTTAATCGAGATATCCAAGATTTGCAGCCACCTCATATTAATGCAACAGACACTTCTTACTCAAAGGAAGGACAGCTCATTTGATCCCAGGAGTATGGATTAGGAGAAGGAATGATATCAACAGCAAAACCATTTGTTCAGTATGCAGAAGATGAGATGATCGTACCAAAATCAAGGAACCCAATGCGGCCATCCCGCAATAACCACAAGTTACCAGCGTGTACGTCAGCATGAAAAGTTTCACAAGCAAGCAAACTACCAAACCTGTAAAAAACATCCTTAATTAGTTGACTGGCAATTTGTGACCAATTTGAAGTGCATCAGAAGTTCTTTTAATCCTACCACACATTAAGGGCATTAATGAGACTAGTCTCTGGACTATCAACAAGCGCTCTTATGGACTCTAGATCTGTTAAAGGAACTCCATATAACCTTTCCATAGTAAGAACTCGCCGAGTGCTGCAGTGCTGATATACCTTGGGAGCTGTTGCCAGCCCCGTGAGTCCCATGGTTTGTAAATATTTCCTGAAGGACTCAATATTTGAGGCTTCCTTGTAAAAGTCAACTTCTTCGAGCATAGAATCTCGTATGTCTTTCACAATACCAACCTACTACAGAAGTACATGTATTACGTCTCAAATATTTCTCCTCGTTTACAATATAGCAATTTCATGTTGAATCCAGATATGAACTTGCACATGATTGTGCAAACATTATACCATTGACGTGCGACTGAGTTCAGGATTTAGAAACTCCAGTATGCGAGCAACAACATATACGAAATTGAGATCTGCCACTAGTACATCTTCTATTCCTGGCTTCAAAACCTTAATGACCACATCATCTTGGGAGCCTTTGAGCCTTGCACCATGAACCTACACGATTTCTGTTATCAATATTAAGATTGATTTTAAAAACTCTGCATGATTCAATTCGATCCGATCAATAATAATCATAAACCTGAGCTACGGAGGCTGAAGCTATCGGCGTTGGGTCAATATATCCGTAAATAGTATCTATGGGACTCCTTAACTCCTCTTGGAGAATTTTTTTTATTTCTACAAAAGGAACTGCGGGTGCTCTATCAAAACATTTTTGAAATTCCTCAACATATTCTGGGGGGAATAATGTAGGTGCTGATGCAATGAACTACAAAATACAGAAAAGTTACTCATCAGCAGCTTTAAGTATAGTATACAAGCAATCAAGTATTACACGCACACAGATAGCACAAAGAATGATCAAGAAAAAAATTGATCTTTCTTAAGTTGTAAGTAAGATTAGATCATCATAAAACATTTGGTACGGGAGTCGATAATCACTTACTTGACCTAATTTAATGTAGGTTGCCCCCATGCGTTCGAACAATTTCCTCAGATAAACTGGGGACAGCAAACCAAACTGGATTTGAGAGGGTAATCCAGTAGATGAGTTGGCAGACTACAAACATCGAGAAAATCATTAATACATACAATTGACTTGATTCTCATCAGTCAAAAAATCATCCTTACAAAAAAAAGGAAGATATGACAGTTTTGCAAGCTCCAGTCATGAAAATAGACAACGTATACCACACACACACACACAAACACACACATATATATATATATTGCAGTATGGAATTGGTCAGGGTATAAATAAATATGGAATTGAATGTCTGCCGCACAATAATGTCTGGAAAAATCTTGATGATCAGTTGAAAAAACAGGTCCAGATACACAAGTTTTAGAAAAAAGCATAGAAAAATGATAGTTCAATCGTTTTAAGAAAAACAATCCAAAGAACTAAGGAAACTGACAATACAAAACCCCAATTTTGGAATGAAGCTGAAGTTTTTAGTACCTTGGAGACATCTGTTAGCCATTCACCACCAACAGTGATAAATGCTTGAATGCCTTGAGCTAACCTTAAAGCACCACGTGGGCCAGTGTTTATAGATGTCTGAACAATATCTTCCACCAGTTTAGGCAGATTTTCTATACTGGCTGAATGTGAAAATACGTAAACTTCAACATGGAAAGTCGACAAGATGAACAAATAAATGTAAAAAAGAAAAAGGTACACGCGTATAACTTGCATATTAAGTATCCGTTTCTGCTTTAGAAGGTTGGGGATCACGGTGCTTGCTGTTTCCCTAAAGAAAGTAAATCTTTTGATGAAATCGATATAAGATTCTTACAATGCTATGTAAAAAGAAATACGGAAGCGGAGCAGAACATCATGGGTCTTGATTTGCAAAGTCTTTAGAGGCACTAAACATTCATCCATTTCAGGTGCTTAGGAAGTAAATCAGAATATTAAAATAACTAAATGAATAAGAAGAAAAAGCTTAGATCCTTACCCTGAAGGCGAGAAGTTGAAAAATCTTGGGCTTGAGAATATCGGGCAAAAACCCCAAACCTCTTTGATTTTGACGTCCGATTGAACTTTGTCGTAGATTTCACTGCCGATTGAAGCTGATGATGATAGAACAAAGGAAAGAAACTTCCTTTCAGAGCTGATATCGAGGCCATATCCACTCTCTAATCTTTGAGGCTGAGCTGCTTCCAGTTTTCTTCAAGAGCGTTTAGAGACACTTAAAACTAAAACAAAAACGAAGAGAAAAGGCCAACACTTTACCCACAAGTAAGACACACGCAAGGTTTTATCTTGTGTTTGCCGTACCACCAGAAACATACATACCGCGTGAGTAGTTTTGTCCATTAACATTACATGTCCTTAAAAAACAATATGACATAAACCAAACTTAACTACAACATTTGGGTCACTAATTGTGACTCTCACACACAACCACACATCCATGCACAACTGAAGCAAAACCCAGTAAGTAAAACTCATACTTGAGAATCATAATTTCATGCAATTTATAAGCATAAGACTAACTCCCACGTAGTCTCATTCATTCTCGATGCCACTATTGAACTTTAACATTAGAAATTACTTTATTTTAGAGGAGTTATCTTGCGTGTCTAGGATAGCCACAGACTTTTCTTTCATTGTCATTCTCGGCAAAGATCTAATTCTCTCTGGTTGATTACATGTAGAGCACTTTCGAAACATTGATACATAATATATATATATATATGTCATACTACAATTTATGGCATGCTATATTGGATATAAGTACGTACATATAAACGATTTTGATTTTTTTGTATTGTTTAATTTGTGATAAATTTTGAGTGATTTGGTATTAAAAGATGTACCCGCGAAAGTGTAGGCATCTTGGCGTCGGAAGGATGAATGATGTGATTGGGTTAGTAATACATAGTGCAAATGGGCAATTTTGAGAGAGGCCAACTAATAAATAACATGAAAATCCATCTTGGTAATTGATAAAGACCATAAAGTTTACATTACTATTAGCAATCCATAATCATTATCAAGCAATAGCATACGATCCGTGGGTCAATATCATCTTCCAATATCGGAGGCTGCTCTCTCCGTCCAAAAACAGCCCAAGGACCGCTCTCATTTGATGCTTGCTTTTGCAAGAGACGATTTGCATGCCCCACAAGATGTCATGAATGGTATTCCTTTGAATGTCGCCACCCCATTTTCGTCGGTGAAAAGATGCTGCAGCCACCAAACGCCATCGTATCAAAAAGCACTACATGAAGCATATTGCTTGGATGGGAGCAAAAATCATGCTCCATCGATACACTCGTATAAAATCGACCAAATAAATATAGAACATGAAACACATACCGGAGTTATCTTCTCTAGCTGTTTCTTCTTGGGGTTAAGAACATCCTCTGGCTTTCCATCGATCCTACCCATTTATATATAATAACATTGTAAAACACAGCATTATATCGCCTTTCAGAACATATTGTCAATCCTAGAACAAAAAATATGCAATATTTTTCAAACAGATTCAAACAACCTACAGCAATATGAAACATGAATAATCAATACCATTACCAAGACATTCGGATGGATAAGCTAGGACGACAATTATGTGTGAGCTGCCCATAATAGTCCAGACCAAAGATTCAATGGTTCAATCTTGGTTACTTCTGTTGAGTTAGTAATTCGTAGACAACAACTCCACTACATCTTTATCTCAGTAGTTTTCATGTTCATTGCGTGAGTTTTTTTTATTTATTATAAATTATAAGTCTTTTTCATGTTTTCGTTCTTAGACACTTTTCCTACTTCATTACAAACTTGACAAAAAAAGTTGATTCAACATGTCCTGCAGCATGTTTGAAGACACTACCTGAGTTCTAGAAGCTTACCCGAAAAATGAAATTGACTCCCCAATTTTGGATCCCTCTGGAGGGAGCAAAGGCTCCACCTTTGTGTGATCTTCATTAGAAGCACATAAAACCTGAAAAGCACATTGGAAGTCATACATGCAACCACTCTTCCAACTGTAATCTATGGACTCTTCCAACTGTTATCTATGGAGAAGCTATAAAAAAATGTAAATGCAAGAGGCAAGCCATGAAAATGTGCATTATCGTGAATTATGAAAAATAACTTTGAGGAAGGGGCAGCATTCATATCTTTTTTCATGCATAAACATTAAACGCGATAAAACAAATATGGACAAAAACTTGAAACCAAGAACCAAACTTCTGCCCACAAGAAAATCGATCACAATATTCCAGAAGAAAATTCAAAGGTAAAAGAGACCAGTCCTTCTGACATCACATCTCGCAATTTTCCAGGTTTTACATTTGAAATGAGCACCACAAGACGATTCTGCACAATAGAGAACAATCACAACAATGGCAACCCAGCATACAAAATTTAAAAATAGTAATTTAAATTGTTATAGAGTTGCACTTATACCACCAATGTATCTGGACTATAATATTTCGCCAGACCACTGACAACCTGTCGCAATTTTGCATCTCCGACGTCTATCTCCTCAACTAGCAAACTGCATTGATAACCTCAAAAAATTTGAGTGTAGGTCTAAACATCATCATGCAACATAATTTATGACCTCATCAAATCCTCATAGAAATGGTATACATGAAAAAATCATAAAAAACAGACGGTAGAGGTAAAATGAGTAAGAATCCAGAGAGACATAGAATCTAGTTAGTCATACCTATCAGCAGATGGGTGCTTCCAGGCTTTACGAACAAGGCCAACTTGTATTTTCAGTAAGCTGACACTAAGTTCTTGGTCCTTCACCGTTGCTTCTTTTTCAGGCACTGTTTTCTTCTCATTACTAGCTTCTTTATCAGCTGCCAATTTTTTCTTTTTCCAAAACATTAAAGCATTCATTGGCATGTGCCAAAAATTGAAAAGAAAATTGATACAAAACTTTAACCACATAAATCCACTACCAACGCCCAAAAAAATGTCGGAGTTCAACGGTTAAGGCAACTTAATACTTCCCTTCATAAAAGCCCAAAATCTACCATTTCAAAATAATGAAGTAAAATGAACAAAAACCTAAAAATACTAAACTGACAGGAACATGTACTTAGACTTACAAATTCTAGGTACCTGAATTTAAATTAGTTCCTATTCCATTACTCCAGATTTATGTGCATGGAATTTAGTTCTTATGTGAAGTTGCTGTTAAATGAAATATAAAATTTTGCTTCTAAACACATTGGGATAACATAAGCTATTTCAACACCATCATAATTGCAGACTTTTCTCCTGTCCATTATATGATAGCAGGTCATACCCCAGAATTATTTTTCTTAACTTCCAGATGGGCTTTGGCATTATCTTCAATTTTGGAGTTTTTCAGAGACAACTTAGAGTTGAAATCTGCATCCAGATCAGTCAGAATTTGGGTTCCCTGCAGCTGGTATCAATGAAAAAAAGACAGGAATCAATATAGGATGTTTCAATAGAGGCATTATGTCTTCGGCAACAATAATAGTTCAAGTGAAAACGCCACCATTTTGAAAGCAAACAGTACAATATTGCCTTTTTTAGCAAGTAATATCATTGACTAGTCACTATTTTAAATAGCTATGCGAGCTACCAATTAACTTTAAACAGTTCGGACATCTATCCGTCCACATATAATAAATATCACAACTGATAAATCCACGAAACTTGAAGAGCTGTTAAGAGAAGTAAATAAAGTTGCTAGAAACTACTCACTTGAGCTAGAGGATCAAATTTAGGCTTCTCAAGCACTATTTTCTCAAATAAATCACCAAAATTTTCTTTATTCTGAAAAACAAGGAAAAGATTAGTAGCAATCTAAAATATCCACTTAAACAATTTAGGAAGCATTTGACAAATAGTTAACCATTTAACTAGTCCCATTAAGTGCTTAATTCTGTGGTTTGTGGTTCTGCAATGCACAGATTACAAGAACCCAATGAATCTGATAGAGCAATTTTTTTTCCACAATCCACAAAATAACTTACAAGTAATCTTATACAAAAATATTGACCTACTTGAATATAATCCATCCATCTCATGAGATGAGGCAACTTTTGTCTGTCTGCCATGGAAAGGCCAATCTAACAATAATCAAACAACCAAAAGTCAATGTATCAATTATAATTATCAGGAAGGCATACACATAGGAACAGATGCATGTGTATATTTATGTAGTGTGTATCTACATATATTGTTTGACTAGAGATTTTTCTGACAGAAGTTGACTAATGCACACTGAATTTTTTGTCAGAATAAAAATGATTGTTTTGAACAATATACTTAAAGCTTGAAAATGCAATTGAAAAAGAATACATCATCACTATTTCTGGAGCACAAAATATTGGAAAATAGAAAGAATTGGTAAGAAAATAGAATTTCTCACCACAAGAGAATGTACAACTGAAAATACAACTACATCAGCTTCAGAAGGCTTCAATCCGTTTCCTGCAAGAACTGATTTTAGAACTACTTCTTCATTCAGACGATTAAGAACTTCAAAGCCTGAAGGAGTGTCTACAGGAAAGCTATCTGCAAAAGTTATCCACTTCATCACCTGCATTATAAACTAGTCTCTTTGACATAGAGAATTTGAAGTAATTCAGAGATGTAATACTATATTAATAATCATTTCAACTAGATTGTTAACTGGTCAGACACAAAAAGTAAATTGGCGAAATCATAACAACATACTGGTAATGAGCAAATTTTTATTACTCGTGTTGAAGTCAGAAACTTTCAGATATGAAATAACTAAATAGCAAGTTTTAGACTTCATTACATTGTTGTTATCCTTTGGAACTTCAGCTCTCATTCCGTTCAAAATGCTTAAGTAGCAGCTTTTGACATCGCCTTCCGTATTCATCCCACCGGGGAATGTTTTCTGCACAATTAAATCCCCTATCTTTTTTAACCAAAAAAAAATCCCCTAACTCGGATCAATAAATCATTAAGCATCATAAAGACAAGGCTCATTAGTAATTAAAATTGGTAGAAAGAAACAGGTTCAAAATTCAATAGATTGTCCTTTATTACGAGTGGCATGTGCGTAGATAAACTTGTCGCTAAAAAACAACAATGAAAATTCGAAGCCAGGGGAGCATACAGGATCCAAGCAAAAATGCTTGAAGAGAGCCGATGCTATCAACTGATTTCTCTTCATGTTAGAGCCTCCACTCACACCCATTTCCCTGTTTTCTCTAAGCTCAGCGTTGAATAGACGGATACAGACACTATGCAGGGATCAGTCAATAGGGTTTCCGCGGGTCCGTGAAATTTGCCCAACTGCTTAAAATGGACCCCCGGTTTCTAACCATGGCCTGTAAACAAGGCCCAGGGCTCGGCACGCAATCGCAAGTAATAAAAAAACCTTTTTTTAATTTTCTTTACAATAAAATGGAAAGCTTTGAGTCTGGAAGATGGCGACGTTGATAAGCTAAAACAAAAAGTTTCAATTTTCAATCCGTCTTTATCTACCAAGCGCCTTCTTTTATTTTACTGTTATGGATTGTTGGATTGAGCAGAGGTTGGTGGATCGAGCGATGTGCGTGAGTGGTCTAAAGGGGAAGATATGTGGTGGGCGTTTGTAAAGAGGTTTGGTGGGAGTCAAATGCTAGAAGATGAGATACATCACAAGCTCTTGCTGACTCCCTCCACTACCTACCTTCCTTGATCTAGAATGGAAGGCGGGCTCTATGTATCTACACTTCTGTTCCTCGGCCGCCCTCCTCTTACCACCCTCTTATTAAATATCGACTTACCCTTCCCTTTCTTACTTGCCATTTGCCAACCAGCTCCTGCAGTTTCATTTCCACCCTTTTACTCTGCAATCTTCTGCTGATCAGAATTAGTAAGTTTCATCTCCCTCTCTTTCTAATCATCCATCTCGTGTCGATCCATTTGGTTATCTTCTACGACCCTTCTGCAAATTATTGCTCGTTTGAATGGATTTGCATATTATGGTGCTTAAATATACACTGACCTACACGATTGTTTTAGTGATAAAAGTGTTTTCAACTGAGTTTCCCGTCTTTTTGTGTGCGCTGAGCAGTGGTTAGTGAAGTTGTTGTGGCGGATGATATCTCCTTTCCGCACCAGATAGTGACCACTAAGCCCCTAACTTTGTTGGGTCATGGTAAGTTACGATCCTCCATTTTCTATTTATCTCTGTCTTTTGCAGATCTTGTAGGATTCTTATATGGATCACTAATTAGTATTCGTTATTGGACAGGAATCACTGACATTGAGATACACTTTCTTCAAATTAAGTTTACTGCAATTGGAGTTTACTTGGAATCAAATGTTGTTGAACATTTACACAAGTGGAAAGGCAAAAAAGGAAGCGAGCTAGCTGAAGACGACGACTTCTTTGAGGCTTTAACAGCCGGTAAATGAATATAGATGCTCATGCTGCTTTACCCTCATAGACATACTAATTTGGGATAGCTCATTTCTATGCGATTCAATAAATGCAGCTCCAGTGGAAACGTTTTTAAGGGTTGTGGTGATTAAGGAGATCAAAGGTTCTCAGTACGGAGTGCAGCTGGAGAGTGCTGTGAGGGATCGACTGGCAGCCGACGACAAATACGAAGAAGAAGAGGAAGCAGAGCTTGAGAAAATCGTTGAATTTTTCCAATCCAAATATTTCAAGAAAAACTCCATTATAACATACCATTTCCCAGCAGCTTCATGTACCGCCGAGGTACATACCAAACGATCGAAACAATTGCTCGATAATGGAAGTATGAGTTCTAATGTTATCTCTCCTCTGTTTCTGCAGATTGTGTTTTCAACCGAGGGGAAGGAAGACGCGAAGATTCAAGTGGAGAATGCAAATGTGGTGGAGGTGATAAAGAAATGGTATTTGGGTGGGACAAGAGGAGTATCTCAGACCACCATCTCCTCTTTGGCCGAGAATCTCTCTGCCAAGCTAGATTAGCCCATTAAGCTTGCCTACTCTGCTCTGGCTTTCTCAAAGTTCGCTTATGAAAATTGAAGTGATATGTCATCTGAGTGTATTTTGTCTCGTGTTTGATTTGAATAAGAATTCAATTGGGCCTCATTTTCCCTTTGTTTTTGCCAGCTTATTTTGATAAAACCTTGATGCTTGTGAGATTTGGTTATGATTCTATCCTTCTCTGGATCGTGTCGGGCAGCAAAAATGTAAAGCTTCCTGTGTAAAAATGAAATGATCCCCAGTACAGATTGTAAAACTTATGATCTCGACTCTTAGTCGGAGAACCAGAGAGATTACCCTTCTTTTCACCAATAATCGAATTAAGTATGATCAAATAAAGAAGCTTAAGCTTTTTGGGATAATTGGTTGGAGAAATGACAGTTTTTGAAGAGTACTTGCGATGACTCAGTAATGGAGGTCACGTTGCTCAAGTGATCCTTCACTGCTGTGAAGAGCCTAAAGCAAACAATAGCAGCTCGAGCGTTAATGGAAGATAACTGAAGCCACATGAGGAATTATTGCGGTCACCATTGTCATGTTCTGACCTACTGTCACACCCCCTTTCTCACAAGGCGTAAACGGGCGCAGCGCCCGAAAGGAGGCTTCTGGGAAGCCTCACAACAGTGCGCTGGGTGCACTATGCAAACAAGCTGCGTGCGGGGCGCGCATCAGGCAGGAGTAGACGTCGGCAGCACGTGCGCCGCAGAGGAGAAGACAGCAGCGCGATTGGGCTGGGCCAGCAGCGCGCCAACTGGGCCGACAGTGCGCTATCATGGACTAGCACACACTAGATTGAAGCTACTAGCATGGACTAGCACACACTAGATTGGAGCTACTAGCATGGACTAGCACACACTGGATTGGAGCTACTAGCATGGACTAGCACACACTGGATTGGAGCTACAAATCCTACTAGCCTTAGGATTCCTAGTTCTAGTTGAATTAGGATTGCTTATTGCCTATAAATAAGACCCTTGAGGCACCAACCAAGGCATTGATAATCATTGAGTGATTAGTCATCCTTGAGAGAGTTGTGGTGTTCCGAGTGGCGAGAATTGTTCCTAGTTTCTTTGGTTTGGAATCGAAAGAAAGGGTTGGGGGCCGGGCTCCCGTAAAGAGTTTGTGTTCAACGAGAGGAGGCGACATTCCAGAATATTCGGAGAGAGGCTGGTCGTAGTGGGACTACGGCGCCGCACACCTATTCGCCCTATTCCGCACGGCGAAAAATTAGGGGTGTGACACCTACTCTGTCTCATCCACACAATATCTCACTGGGTGGGAGAGATGAGGATGAATTCTGTTTATCCACGAATGACTGGTAAGCCCGTGTAGCACGAATGGCTTGTAGATTTCCAATAATGCTCATTGATCATTGGCCATGGCCTTTCTTTCCGCTCACATGCTGCCCTTTATTTTTACGTTTGGCTCCCGAATAAAATATTCCTCCGTCGCTTCTTTCTCTCTCATGAAGGATTTATTCCTGCTGTTTCTTCGACAAGGGAGGATGTACAAGAAAAGCAGGATGGTTTTGCTGAAACCCCAGAACTTTGAGCTGAATTCCGGGCTCTTGAACACGATCAGCGAGTAGGAACGTCGAATTCGGGAGAGAGATGTCCGCTATGAACGTTAGCTCTTACCAAGTCCGACCTCTCAGTCTCTGTCTCACTCCCTGCCAATGAATCCGTCTTCCGCCCCAAATCTCCCCTTTCGCGGCTCCTATCACCGACGTGCCCATTCCGAGGTGCATTTTCCAATATCTAACGATATCGATCTGGTTTCTGATCCAATCGACGGTCCATCACCTCCCTTCCCAGACGAGGACGACCTATACACCGCGTTCATGGATATCGAGACGTTGGGATCAAAACTCGATGATCACTCTTTCAAATCCGACAATGCCGGTGGTGCTGGGGCGTTTGAAACTGACGAAGGAGAGAAAAGCCTGAGGCCGAGACACCGATATTGCCATTCGTTAGATGGCTTTTCAATTCTTGACACTGTTGAGGCCAAGAAGGCTATGGCTCCGGAGAAGCTCGCTGAATTATGGACCATTGATCCCAAACGAGCCAAAAGGTTCAATTTTTCACCATATAACTTGTGTCTCTTGTATTTTCAATAAGATGAAGTAAAGCATCGTCTCTGCCATTTATCTTCCATTTTTGAAGAAAGGAGATGAAGCTGCCCTCGTCATTTTCATGTTGTTTTCAAAAGATTAGCTTTGCCAAGTTCATGATTTCATGCAGGATTTTGGCAAATAGACAGTCCGCTGCTCGTTCAAAGGAGAGGAAAGCCCATTACATACTAGAGCTGGAGAGAAAGCTTCAAACTCTTCAAACAGAAGCAACCACTCTTTCTGCGCAACTATCACTATTCCAGGTCCTTCAACCTTTTCTGGGTTCAGCTGTGCTGACATTACAATAACTGGAAATATTATGTTTGGCCTTTTCTCGCTGTGATTCTTCTAGCATAGGGATTGCTTAGCGCAGTTGTCTGATATTTCCTTAAATTTGCTCTTTCCCAATATATCACACATTCATCTTGGGATTTAGGGGACTAGAACTTTGACTGAAACAGAGAAGGGATGTGAATTTGCATATGAGGACTGTTCTATTTTCCCTACTAGAAATCAAACATGAAATCGAAAAAGAAAAATACAAAGTTTGAGATGCCGAAATTTAACGTGAAAAGCCCTAACAGGAAAAACCATGAACAACAAAAAGATTAAGGTACAACTGAATTTTATGATTCAAACAACTATGTATGGAGTATCTAAATAACCTTAGTACTAAATACGAGATTGGTCAGACCCAATTGAAAATCGGGTCATTTAAACTCTTACATTCCCTGTCCTGTAGATGTTCTTTATGCGTTGATTTAAATATTTTAATGCGTGAGCTAATATTGTAGAATGTAAATGCAATTTAGTTCTGAGTTCTCTTTTGTTTTCACGAGTAGAGAGATACAACGGGATTGTCGTCCGAAAACAAGGAGCTCAAGCTTCACTTACAAGCCATGGAACAACAAGCTCAGCTGCGCAACGGTGCGAATCATACATTCTCTAGTTTCTAACTTTGCTGCATTTTTCATTCTTGTTCCTTTTCGTGCAATCCGAACATGAAAATTCTTCTCTTGTATCTTCCTTCTATCTGGTTGTGGTTTTACTGAAATAATTTGTCTGGGAAGAGACGAGGTGATGTCGTCTTCGCCACCTTCTTATGCATACATGTATATATTCTCCTCTGGCGGAGGTTTTAATAAGTAGTTAGCCCTTATCATTTCGGCATACGTAGTCCATTAACCTTCTCCTAATATCGAAAAGACGGCTTCTATTGTCCTAGAAACCGATATTTTTGTGTATCTTAATTATGCATGTTTTGTTTTCTTTCCATCAGTTTACCTTTGCCGTGACATGGTGATTGTTTCCTAGAATTCAGATCTTAATGAAACGCTGAGAAACGAAGTGGAGCGGCTCAAGTTTGTCACTAGCCAATCAACGACACCAGCTCAATCATCTCATTTTGGAATACAGCAAATGCCATACACCCGATCAAGCCCTGCACATCAATTCTCATCAGCCGAGCTTGGCTCGTGGATGTTTAATAAGATGCAGGTTCATGCATTAGAGTCTAATTTTTCAACTTCTCGTCCTCTGCTGCAGGCCACTTCTGAAATGATGCAGCGTGATACCATGGGCCTATTTTAGTGCCTTGGTATTGGTAGCAGATTTGTTCATATGTATGGAGCCTGAAAGTTCATCTATTGCCAGTCTGTGAGAGCAGCAACATATTTTGAATACATTGAACTGGGAACCAGCCAATTGTACCATTTGCTGACTACAAATTCTTTGCATTCTACAAACATATTTTCTGCATTAATTACTTTCAACGTGTTGTATTTTGCGGATTGGTATTTGTTAAAAATTCATTTGTTTACATACCCAGTTTCTCTCTCTCTCTCTCTCTCTCTAGATTTTGCTGCAAACTAGAGTAGATTTGGATAAATACTGTAACCATCTTAAATTTATGTGGAGCACGGAAACAAGCACAAGTGCCATTCTCCCAACAAATGTAAGGGGTGGCCGTCGCCACTCTCGATCTGGCATTAAATGCACATGGTAGGGCCTGAACTTGGTAGCTATAATCTGCACAGAATTGAACTCTCATGTGCGTTCTGTTTGTTGCTGCTGTAAGTGAGATGTCGCTCACAACTCCGGGAAAGAGACCTCTTGCCAATGGTCCATTTTTCATTAAAGTCTCCTGTTCTCTCAGGGCTATGAGCTGGCCTAGAATCATCCCTTGTGGAATGCTATTTTCGTTGAGTTTATAAGTTAATTAAAAGGGGAAAGAAATCTAGTAGAGACGCTGGAAAAATCTTACTGGAGAGTGGGAAGGACATTAATGGCTTCGTCTTTCTCTCACTTTCTCTGTCCCTGCGAATGCAATATCAAGACAGAGAGAAGAAGTGAAAGCATACAACCGGAGTGATGTCCAAACGTGCTGATTGCCCATGTCTTTATCCACTCCTACTCACAACTGGCCAAGTCGTGCTGCTTGTCTCAAATATTTGCATGCTGTCTTGTTGCAATATCTTAGAAATTAATGAAGAATTTGTTCATGCAAAGGACAGGAAAGATCAACCCATGTGTTCTCTAAACATCCATGGTTGGCCTGCCGCTGTCAACTACTCTGCTCACTATTCCACAGTTTTTTTAATTATTTGATAAATACTACTTGCAATTCTCAAGCCCACAAGCACCGAGATTTTATCAGGAGTGACATGTCTAACTGTTACTGGCTCCAATTGGTCTCTCTCATGCCCTTTTGCTCACCTGCATCCTCTATATAAGCAAACCAAAGTAAAAATAACTCCCCATCATCTCCTCTTTGTTTCCTCTCTTCTCTCCATTCTACTTCACCTACTTATCAAATTCGAAGACTCTAAAATGGTTGCTGGGTCGTTTTCTGTTGTCTTCCTCCTCCTCGCTGTTCTCAATCTCTACCTTTGCCGCTCTTCTGCTGATTACGGAGGGTGGGAGAGCGCTCATGCCACATTTTATGGCGGTGGTGATGCATCCGGCACAATGGGTAAGTCTTGACTTAGAACATCAATAGAATTACTCGGAAAGTAATCCTCATTTTCATTATGTGTTCTGATTATTCATACGTTGGTGTGGCAGGAGGTGCATGTGGGTATGGCAATTTATATAGCCAAGGATACGGGACTAAGACAGCAGCACTGAGCACTGCTCTGTTCAACAATGGCTTGAGCTGCGGAGCCTGTTACGAAATAACTTGCCGAGATGACCCACAATGGTGCACTGGGGGGACCATCACCGTCACAGCAACAAATTTCTGCCCTCCAAACAATGCATTGGCTAGTAATAATGGTGGTTGGTGCAATCCTCCGCTTCAGCACTTTGACTTGTCCGAGCCGGTTTTCTTGCAAATCGCTCAATATCGGGCCGGCATTGTTCCAGTCTCCTTTAGAAGGTAAAAATTATGGAATGTGTCTCTGAAATATACTCGTAAATGGAGAAACTCTTTTCACTAAGTCTAGTTTTGATCAAAACAGAGTCCCCTGTATGAAGAAAGGAGGAATAAGGTTCACTGTGAACGGCCACTCTTACTTCAACCTGGTGTTGGTCACAAACGTTGGAGGAGCAGGAGATGTTCACTCTGTATCAATCAAAGGCTCGAAAACTGGCTGGCAGGTCATGTCGAGAAACTGGGGTCAGAATTGGCAGAGCAACTCCTACCTCAACAGCCAGACTCTCTCCTTTCAAGTGACAACCAGCGACGGCCGGACTCTCACAAGCTACGACGTTGCGCCGGCTAACTGGCAATTCGGGCAAACATTTGAGGGAAGCCAATTTTAGATTCTTAAAGATTGGACAAGAGACAATTGTCCATTGCTGTGGTGGCTGGATTGGCCCCACGCTTGGCCTTCATGCAAGATCTTTGCTCATATGAATGTAACGATGATTAGTTTTAAGTGAGTAGGGGAAAAGCTATTAGCATCTTTGGATTCGAAAGCACTTACTGAAGTGAAATCCAAAACTCAGTTGGCAATTTATTTTTCCCTTCTGTCGCTGTTGTAATAACAGGCCAAGTTATTTCTACTTGAAATAAAACATTGTGATTAATACCAAGTATAAGATCATGGTAAGTTAGATGTTAATCGAGTTGACGGGTACATTCATACAGCAATAGTCGAGCCGAGTTGAATCACTGCACTAACGAGCCGAGCTTTCGAGCGGTCTAGCAACCCACAGTCCACACACAGTAGGAAGAAAATAAAGGCGGCCTAGGGGGTTCGGTGGTGAGTGGGGTTTGGATTAAGCAAGCAGTCTGCCACCCTTTTCATTTTTCAGTCTTGATGATCAGGGTAGCGTTGTTTAATTTGGGAGGAGCGAGAATAGGTGCACAGTTTCTTGGAGCTTCAAAAACCCTTACTTTTTGCCCAAGTTCTAATCTTGCACGAGCAAAGGTACGGTCTTGGGCATCTAAGATGTCTGGTGGACGAGAAAACGATGGAGTTGTTCGCTTCCCGCTGTCGTCTTTGACCTCTCTCGTTATTCAAAAAGGCGACATCACTAAGTGGTTCGCCGCCGGCAAATCCGACGCAATAGTTTGTTCTTCTTACTGTCTTTCTCTCTTCTGTTTCTCAAAGCTTTGTTGTCTTGTACTTGTATGATTATTCAGCCATCTTCCCAAGTTCAAACAATTTTAGTCTAGTAATGACGGTTCTACATTACTGAACTTTGATTCCTTTAGTTTTACTGGCGAATGTTAGGCAAAGAGAAAGAGCACATCGACTACATTAACTCAAAAAACGAAATGACTTTTTCACCCATTTGATTAATTGTTTAGGCTGTATTGTTATTGTGTTTTTTGATGTTGGTTAATTTTCTTGTGTAGGTAAATCCAGCAAATGAGCGAATGCTTGGAGGCGGTGGTGCAGATGGAGGTACGATGAATTAATTTTTCTTTTCGCACTGTAAGACAGTCTTTGCATATTGTAGTCGGTGCCAACTTAAAGCTTAATTCCAGAAGTTGTGTTGAATGTAGCTTTTCCTTGGTGACAACCTAGTTTATACGTTATGGAAGTTGTTGATGTTAGTTGGTTTCTCTCTCTCCCTCTCTGTCTCTCGTTTGGTTAAAAGTCATTCTATCTGTTCATTTTTGTAGCCATACATAGCGCTGCTGGTCCTGATCTCGTACAATCATGCTATGCTGTCCCAGAAGTTTGGCCAGGTGTCCGCTGCCCCACAGGAGAAGCAAGAATCACCTTGTAAATCACTTGTCACTTTGAGTACTTTCTGAGTAATTTACCCTTTGAGAACTTTCTGAGATGGTTTGGTTTTAATATGCAGAGGTTTTAGGTTGCCTGCGTCTCATGTAATTCACACTGTCGGACCCATCTACTCTACTGATAAGAATCCTCCGGCCTCTCTGAGAAATGCATACAGGTTCTTCTAGTACATCTTGAGATATGTTCTTCAGCATTCCCCATTTCTAAGTTAACTAATTTTCTATGAAAATTGATTTCAGAAACTGCCTTGATGTCGCGAGGAAGAACAACATTCAGTATATTGCGTTTACTGCCATATCTTGCGGCATATATGGGTGAGTTTTCATGGAGTTATTTTCTAACATTAGTACCTAGGAATATAGACTTTTATAAGGTAGATTGTCTATCGCTTATTCATCTTCGTCGATAGTGTGGTCAGTCCAAGAACAGGACTGACTTTTCACTTTGCCTTCTTCACTGAATTTTGAAAGCGTCGATATGAACCATATCAATGAAGCCAAGCCCAAACCAAAGGTTTGATCAGGTCTTTAGGGTGGATGGGTATCTTGGTGTCTTGCATTTTCTTTTTGCAGATGACACTATCTTTTCCAATCTCTTGGTCTACTTCTTGTCGTGTTTGAGACTTCCCTCCTTGGTTGATGAACGATTGAATCGATGGATGAGGAATTTCTTGTTGTTTGGAGGATGGAAAAATCTACACTTGGTTAAATGGGAGAAATGTGTGTAAGCTAGGATCTTTAGCACTAATTTGTTTGTCTGCTTGTGTTTGAAACGAAAGAAATAGAATGACTTTTAACAATAAGCTCGTAATTTTTGAGGTTTGAGAGTGCATGGCTTCTAATTCTTGTTTTTGCCAACTATCAAAGGTTGTTTGAACAATTTTCCTAACCCATTTTGTCCCACTCTTTCATGAGTTCGTCAGATATCCTTACGACGAAGCTGCTACAATTGCAATATCTGCTGTCAGAGAATTTGCGAATGAGTTGAAAGAGGTAAAACATGTTTGCTGTCTTTTCTTCTTTCCTCAAGATTCCATCGTTCCAACAAACGAAACTCAATCGACATCGAACTTAGTACCTAATTCAAATCCTGGATGAGAATAGCTTTTGATGTTGGTGCATGCAATGCTTGCAGGTGCACTTTGTTCTGTTTTCCTCAGACATTTACGATGTTTGGCTGAGCAAGGCCACTGAATTGCTGCACAAGTAGAGGGAATGCTTGATGATTAAGCACGGGTTGTAGAACGCATTCTCGATGATTGACTCGTAATTCCTGCGGTCAAGAGTGAACTCGTAAAGTGGGTTGAACAATGTCGTTTTTTGTGAACCAATGCCCCCCATCTTTTTTCCGATATGGAATTTCTCGCTATACAATGATGCTGTTGATGTTACTTGAAAATTAGACGCCGAAGAGTATGTTTCTCATTGTCGTTTGGCATGAATTAGCTTTCTCGTGAAAATAAACAAATTATGAGCTACAGAAGGAACTAGCAAACAACAGCCAAATGAATGTTGTGTTATTTAGAGAAGAGTCACTGTAGAAAATTCCAGAGAGCGAAGGATTATTTGTAAAAATGACCTTTCTAAAGAAGAGTGAAACAAGTATGATACTTTTGCAAACTAAATCCCGGAAATACCCTTATGCTTGCGACTGGTGGCAGTGCTGGCTGCTGAGTTAGTGGCGAATACTGGATGTTTCGATCGGCTTGCTGTCCTCCAGATTAAATCGGAAGTCTCACTTCTCTCTCACAATCTTCGTCTTCGTAATTAATCATCTCCCGCCTGATTCCGGTGAAGAGATTTTTTGTCGTTCTCCATGGCTCTGCGTTCTGCTTTTGCTGGAAAAGCTCTGAGCTTTGAGTCTGTAGGGCTACGCCTCTCCCATTTTCGTGGATTGCAGACCTTTTCACTCCCCGATCTTCCCTACGACTATGGCGCTTTGGAGCCTGCAATTAGCGGCGAGATCATGCGCCTTCACCACCAGAAGCATCACCAGACCTACATCACCAACTATAACAAAGCCCTCGAGCAACTCCATGATGCCATTGCCAAAGCTGACACTACTGCCGTCGTTAAACTGCAGAGTGCTATAAAGTTCAACGGCGGAGGTGTCGTATTTCATATCCCGTTTCTTTCTCTTTCCCTCCATCTATCTTTCTTCCTAGTTTTATGTTTGTTCAAATGCAGCAAAGCGTTTCTATCATCAGATTGCAACTTTCTCTTGTAATTAATATCAATAAAACCATCGTTCCCTTGGATTGCCAAGAGGTTTCAATATCTGTTCCTATGTAATCTCAATGAAGACTTCTTGGTAGAGTTTTACATACATCGTACCTTCTCAGGAAATTATACTCCTGTATGTTAATCTAAATATTTTGTAGACCTTTTACAAAATTTGGAGGAAAATTGTGGTGTGTAAAACGAGTTTTCGTACGTTTATTGAGAAGAATATCTATTTGTGGATATTGTAAAGAACTGTTCCCTGCATACCTTTCTTGCTTAAGTCAATGTTCTTTAAACTCGCTGTCGTTGTCCGTTTAGAAGTGATCTTTTCCTTCAGAGTTTATTTAAATTTCAATAGTACATCTCATGTTGGTAATTACTGTTTTCCTCTGTCCGTTTAGAAGTTATCTTTACCTTTAGAGTTTATTTAATTTTCAATAGCACATCTCATGTTGCTAATTACTGTTTTCCTCTGTCATGTGTAACTTTCTGATGCAGAATAAAATTTTTACTTTGCATGCAGGCCATGTCAATCACTCTATTTTCTGGAAAAATCTCACCCCAGTAAATGTAAGTATGTTTACTTACTGATATGATTTATGCTGTGTTTTAGTGGTCCGTTTTGCTGTAGTAAGATGTAATTTTTGGCAGGAAGGAGGTGGTGAACCTCCGAAGGGCTCCCTTGGGAGTGCTATAGACACACATTATGGTTCTCTGGAAGGTTTGGTGCAAAAGATAAATACAGAGGGTGCAGGTTTGCAAGGTTCTGGATGGGTGGTAAGCTTTTCACCTCATTAACTATCGTACAATTTTTTATCAATAAAATCTTCTTTTTTTGTTTGTTTATTTTACACTACTATCTTTCCAGTGGCTTGGTCTCGACAAGGAGTTGAAGAAGCTTGTTGTAGAAACAACTGCAAATCAGGTATACATGTAAATAACATAAAAATCTGGGTTTCCTTGGTTCCAAAATAGAAACTGAATTGTACAAGATTAAAATTGGGTATCGATCAGTTCTTTAAAGCTTGAAGGATTCCATATTCTGCAAATATTACTCATATTGTTATTCACTCCCCTGATATGGGGAAAGAATATTAGACATTATTTACTCATCTAAAAACATCAAAGGAGAATAGGATGAAAGAAAAGATGGAAAGAAGAGGATAACGCTGCCAGATATGGTTAATGTGCTGTATATTTATGTCATCTACTTTGTGCACTGCTTAAAAGAGTTGGTCCAAGTTATGTTTCTTGTTTTTTATGCTCGGAAAAAAACTAAATTAGGATCTATAAATGTGTTGTGCAGGATCCACTTGTAACTAAAGGGCCAAATCTAGTGCCTTTGCTTGGTGTAGATGTTTGGGAGCACGCTTACTACTTACAGGTGCTTTGGTTTCTACCAGTTTGTCCAAATTTGAGTTTTGGCCTTCAACACCTTACTTTTCATAAAACATGGATGGATTTTACTTATTACAAAGAAATACTTCACGCCTATGGACTCGTAATCTGCATTCTAACTTGTGGCGTTTTCTTCCTTGACATTGTTGCAGTACAAAAATGTGAGACCAGATTATCTGAAGAACATTTGGAAGGTGGTTAATTGGAAATATGCCAGCGAGGTGTATGAGAAAGAATGCTCCTGAATTTGATGAGAAAGGTACTCCCGAATATGAAGACGATCTAAAAGTGACATCGTTTCCTGACCGGAAATTGAATAAATTGATTGCTTTAGGAGGACCCTTTTCTGTTGGTGTTATAACTGATTAAACACATGTATGGATGCGAATAATTGTGAGCAGATGCTGCTTCATGATGCTTGATCACACTCATGACATAAATTTTGTTTTATGAAAATTTAATTGGTTCAGTCAATAGCGGCATTTAAGAAGCTTCATGCAAGAAAAAGATGGATCATATGCCTGTTTTATTTCACCCACACTATAGGCTTGATCACGTTTAATACATACATTGTGACCCAAGTTCTTCAATGACATTTGTACATAATAGTGGAGAATGCCATGATATGAAGCACGCTTCAATCCCAAATTGGGAAGGATGGCAAAAAGTGTCACAACCTGCTGCATGAATGGTGGGAAGCAATGAGCTTTGACACCAGCACTCTCCCCCTCCTAGTCGAAGATCGATCTAGATGTCCGCACGGGACACCATTTGGGGTGTGAAGATGTACATTTTACAGTCATGCGAGTCAACCTGCGATTCAAACGATCCCACTGCATTTGCTGTAACTTCTTTGTGCTGCACGCAGTTGACGTACTGTGTTAGCGCGGAACAACATAGATTGTTTCTTTAGTTTTAATTAAAGGCTCGAAACACCTTATTTGCAGACTATTCATTACCTGCCACAAATCTCTGACTGAAACGTTGGTGCCGGATTCAAGTCCAAGTGATTCCCAATCGGCAGTTATGGTCATAGCTTTTGAGCAACGATTCCAAAGCGCAACTGCCAATCGCATTCTAGACAGAGGACCAGCCCAGACCTGTAGAAACAATAACATTTGGAAAAACAAATCTTCAATTTTATTCGCCGAGAGCTTTGGTGTCGTTTAATGCTCATTAGGGGTATAGTATGAGACCTGAAGGCAATCCTCTGCTCCTGAAACTTGAACTTTTCTTCCCTGAACACCAAGTGAATCTGAAAAAGAAATTAAATTAGTTCTTACACCAGCGTCAAAACCAGAGAGCATGCACTGTGTAAACGTCCCAATAGACGTTTTAGGCTGCTCAAACCAAAGATGGAATATTTACCTTGGTTAACTGCAATCACCTCCTTATTGCTTAGAATCTCATAAGTTTCAGAAGTCATGTTTCTTACATCGCAACCAATTAAAAGAGGGGCCTGCACATTTAAGGATGCATTTTCTGAGTCTGTAAAGGCTTCAAAGAAACTTCATAACGTGGTGTATAACCCTTCGAACATAAAGCGGTGTATAACACTTCGGACGTGCTCTACAGTGCATGCCTTATAACACTCGTCGTCAAGTCTCAACCGAACTTGAACACAAATAAAAGAGATTAAAAAAAGCACACCTTCATCAATGCCCATATGCTAAAATGAGCCCTGTATTCTTGGTAAGTCATCCCACCATTACCGACTTCCAACATATCCGGATCTGTCGGAGCAAAATGAACAAAAAAAAAAAGAATTTATCTAGGGAGAAAGTAGAAGCATATCATTCCTACAAAGATTCAGATTTATACCATTCCATCCACCAGGTCCAGCGTAGGCTGCCCACTTATTATTGATGTCAGCAATAGCAGTCACACTTAAGCACAAAAAACAAAAAAATCAATAAGTAGTTAATTGATACTCTGGACCCTGGTCATGTGTTTAATCTCAGAAAGTACGCAGCTTTACAACTTAGACAACAAATTAAGTGTAAGATCATGCAGCCCATGAGTAAGCATCAATAGATTATACTCTTCCCATAAATAACAATCTATATCGCTGATCGAACATATAGCCGTTCAAGATTAGGTGTCATCTTCAGAAAAAAACCCAGTTTTCATTCCTATGACATTGAAGTCTAAAGTTTCAGAATTTTGACCTTGCCCATGTGTCATTTATATCATCCGTTGTACGCCAGCTGTTCCCAACTTTGTCTGCCCACAAGGCAGGGTCGTCAACACCCCTGTCGATGAGCAATGCAACCTTTGGTATGACTAAGTTTTCGAAAGAGAATTATTCTTTAATCAAGTGTCCAACCAAAGAAACAAAGTTACCATTCACAAATTGAATAGAATATTGAGTGTCCGGTTGCATTTAAAGCATCACGCATCGGAGGATATCTGGAAATAACTGAACGGGATCACGTTGGACATTCATACTAACAATTCTAACAATGATTAGAGCAAAATAAAGTAAAAACCTTTCTTTTGGCTTTATTCCCATATTGAAACAATTGTCATATTTGAGATAATCAATGCCCTGTTTCAAGCAACATAGAAATTGAGTCATGATACAACCGGAATTCATAGTTACAAATCTCAGAAAAAACTATCCTATGATTTGCCATTTCCAAATATAAGATAGAATTCACTAACCCAAGAGGCAAACAGCTCCGCATCATTTGTTTCATGAAAAAGTGACCCGGGTCGTACTTGGCAAGTAAATATTCTAAGAAATGCAGTTGAAATAATCAGAATGGAAGGCCAGACAGATAGAATCAACAATATGTAAATACAATGTTTGCTTTAAATTCCCAAACTATTAATGCTTAGTTGGCAGAGTGTCCTACCCGGCATCAGAGTATATACCAAGCTTCAGCCCTTTTCCATGTATATAATCAGCTAGAGCCTTAATTCCAGAAGGGAAAGTTTTGGAATCAGGAATCATTTCACCCTACACAAGTAACAATGCATTAACTGAGTATTTCAGAATATCTAGTTATTTTTCAATACACCTTCCCTTAGTTTTTTGCTAAAAGAATGTTCGTGAGTTGTAATGAAGCAAAGCAGTCAATGCTATCGCTATAAAAAGATGCTAGAAAGTTTTCTAGTGCAAAAGAAAATCATCCTCCAATAATAGGAAATACTTTGATTTGAGAGCTTTTAACAGGGAGAAGATGGTTTAAGTAAGGAGCTCGAATAGAAGATGTGCTTTCACTGACCTTGTCATCACGAAATGGTGAAGACCAGCAATCATCTGCAACGGATGAACATAGGCAAGCAAGTTTAAAACAGCATCGAGCGGTTAGAAAAAGAGAACACAAACGTATGAACGATTACCTATGTTAACGTACACGTAACCCAAATCAGCCAAGCCAGTTGATATAAGTGCATCAGCTGTCAATAACAGATGCATAAGTACTTCTACTTATATTGTTGAATAAGAATCAATGATACTTAAAAAACTGTTAGCTAAAGAAGAGTTCAGATTAAGTTGTGTTCGAATATTCCATCTTATATCGTCTGGCAATCCTGTATGACATACAAGCCATCAAATTTCAATTCGAATGCTGAATGAAGGAAGAAGACTACAAGAGAAACGAAACAGGAAATTGGGCATTGATTCACAAGATTTTCAGCTACTAGCCAGAGCTTTTGGTTCTTAGGAAGATTGACATCCCTTGAAATTTGAATGACGAGAAAGACTTACCAATTTCCTTGATGACTGTTTCGTTGATGTTGCAGGCAAAAAAATTCCAGCTATTCCACCTGCAGTTACGTTGCTTGAAATTATATTCTTTTTAGGATTGGAAAACATAACCATGAAGAAACATGCAGAGCCCCGAGAAAAAAACCCAATTTTGCAGGGAAACACAATAATAAAATCACGTAGAACAATCAAAACTAGCGAAGCCGTCGGGCCTGATAGCTATGTGAAAAGCTCAAAAAACTATTCGAGAAGAAAAGTTCAGTAGTCGAATCGTTCAAGGTAAATCAGCATATCCTCGACAAACCACTGAGGTGGACGGGGCAGCTGTTCGTACCAATTGGGTTAAATAGCGATTTAGTTTTATTTGGAGAAAATACCACTATTGACATCCACGGCAACTGAGTACTAGAGGATACCCGTCTACCCGATAATCTAGGGAGAGAGAGGGAGAGGGAGAAGGAAAGGAAGAGAGAAGAGACCCCATCTGAGGCGTTTGAGCCATGCCGTTGTCGAGTTGTAAAATTCCGTACTTGGATCTATCAAAAATGCGATTGAAAGTCGATTTGAAAATGGGTTTCCCATCGTTACGCAAGAAGAGAACTCCTTCCCCAGAAACTGCCAGCGAGACCGCAAAGAGTGACAGAATCAACGGAAGAAACTTTCCGATGATCTTCCGATTGGCCATGGATGAATGATGATGCTCTGTGAATGGTTGAAGCATTGTCCCACCTGTCCTTACGAAATGAGCCCATCAAAATGACGTAAATAACACAATCTACTTTGCAAGACAAAATGAAGATTGTCCAAATATTGGACTATTCAAGTGCTGATGCCATTATTTGACTCCACGCCTCGACAAAATACTTTCGTGCCATATCTTGCAATTATGAATTACTTCTACGAGTATGGTTACCAAGAAGAGTATCTTTAACTTTTCTGAACCAGCGTAGAACTGTGGGACATCTTCTTGGCCATCAACACATCACCAACACTCACTTTCTTCTTTGGCTATCCGACCGACTAAACTCCGCTGGATCAAATGGCAGCAGGGTAAACAAAACCAGGCCTTTTCAGCGTTAGTTTCTTTCTAGTTTTGCATCTAAATTAGACCAAACCACTTCCATGCAGGGTGATTAATCCAGTCCGAAAAAGGTTGATACTAAGTGGGAATATAGTCCCCTTTATCACGCTTTTGACTGTGGAGCAGGATTGCTGAGCGTCAATACAAAAATTCAACTAACCACCAGTGGAAGAAAAAGAAGTCTCACCTAACTGCCATGGACGAAATGAATCTTATCGGCAAAGAGCATTGGAATTGGATCATGCTTCTGGTAAATGTCAAAAAAGGAAACATTAAAGGAAGAAAATAGTCATAAAGACGTTAACAAAAGAATCTTTCATGAGTTGAGTAGACAAAAGAACATGGTCACCACTCACCATACACCTTCAATTCATAAGATAGAGATTACTCCATGGCTTTACTCCTCAAGACTGTTCTCTTTGTGCTTTGTTATATAATTATGTGCATTGTGGCCCTAATTTCATACTTTTCATTCTAACTTATCGACTATACAATGATGGCCAATAACGATTGTCCAGTAAAATATTCACAGTAGAAATCTCTATATCTCTTTGAAATCTCACTATCTGCCGACTTCAAACGGAGCAGTCTCGAGGGTCTGAAGACATGGAAAGGAGAGAGTTGAAGATCATTCTTCTTCTATTGACTGTGGTGTTGTTCTTCCTTCTGCCCTTATTCCAGCAGGGGGCGGGAATCAACTTCAACTTTCCTTCTTGTGCTTTGGACTGCCAAATGGAGGAAACAGAGACTCAGAATCCTGCCGATATGCAAGAGGATCCTGGAAATGAAAGTATGCCTCATGAAGATTACGATCGATATAGGATGTATGGTGATGTTCCTAGCCCCGGCGTTGGTCATTGAATTCAGTATATGAGCCATCAATCTTCAATAACATACGTACATACCTGCACATGTATATAGATGATATATGAATGTTTGTGTACATTAAGATACATGTATTTTCTCGTTTGAAAGTCTTTATGCTTGATTTATTTGGGACTAAAATAAACTGTTTCATCGATATGTATTCTATCTTGAATGTGAAGACACTGCTTTTGAGTAGTTGTTTCCACTTGCTCATTGCCATGGTGTGGCCTGCTTCATTTTGCTTGATTTCGAAGTCTGCTTGGCCTGACTAGTGATCTTCAGTCTCATCAGCAGAAGAGCTTTATGCCCACCAAGATCAGAATTCTTTAATTTCTGAGTACAATGGAAACGTGGCCACCCAGAATCAACTGCAAACATTCCATGCAAGATTAGTGGAAATCATTAAATTGTCTTACATCCTCGGATCTTCCTCTTCTGAGTTGAAGGATGAATTTTGTCTGATGTGATCATTGCAATTAGTGTACATGTCACCTGGACGACCCCTTTTGCAGGTGGAACTCGTTGGGGAGGGTTGCTACAGTAGACGGTGATCTGCAAGTCACCGACAAGACTGATAGGTCGCTCAACGTGGTTGGGTTGTAAAGGAATTAATTCTGTACATCGCCTAGATCGGATATAGATGAAATCGGATGAAAGCTCAATGGCTCCGGCGCACTGCTTAACTGTTCATCCCAGCACATCGAACCAACATCCAGAGTTTCTAGCTTTCCCATCCCCACTCCCGTGTCACTCTGCCATTTTCTCCAAATCGACGGCACAAAGATGATAGATTTCCGGGAATGGAATGCAAAGGAGCACTTCAAATTTCATCAGATTGTTAAATGAGCAATTGATTCATCACCTCCAGAAAGGATAACACTTGTTTTCGATAGTCTTGAGTAAGGTGATAATGGAATGGAGGAGCTGTTGGTTATGTCTACTATACTATGATCTGTGGATCAATTGTCTGTTTATCTTCTAAATAGATTTCGAGTTTGGAAAAGTTTTACCATGCTTGCTGACTCTGGCTTTCTTCCATGAGCATGCAATGTTCTATGGATCTTATGAGTTCAATATTACATGATTTTTGTAACATTTACAGCATCTACTTATAGAGGTGTTTGTTCAAGGACTAGGGGATGATACTACAGCAGCAGGAATATACTTGATCGAAGAACATCTCCCCCCATCACGCGCTGCGGATACATTTGAATCTGAAATCATTCGTTTCTTTTTCTTGTTCCCCTTCGAGATTTGGTCGAAACAAAAACAATCTTGTGCTGATTATAACGTAAAACTCATAGGCCTCCATCAATCCAGATTTCTTGTATATCATCTCGGTAGGGTTAGGATCCCGTTCCCCGTTCTGAGTATTATTACATTTTGAGTAAAGAAGACAACAAGTCTGACAGGACAGACAAGCTGAAAAACTACAAACAAATGGGAAGCGTTCCCGTACCCTGCAACATGCCGTTTATGAATTTAGAAACAAGTAGTACTTACTCGAGTGAGTTCTCAGGTGCCACGCAGGGTGCGAACTCGTTCTTGAATCAAGTTTCTCTCCCAATCAGCAATATCCTCAAACGCATAATCTGGTAGATTCTCGAAGGGCTCCTTCCACTGATCGTTCTTCGCGAGATCGTACGTAGCCCCTCGTATGGCTCTTTTGTTGGGTCCACAAGGTCTCTTTGAAGTCAGTGTATCATAAGCTGTATTAAGCTGTCACACAACCAAAACCAACAATCTTATCCCAGTTTTAATCAAATCTAGCAGGCAAAAACAATGGTAGAAACAATGGCAGAATCTTTACATTCATTCCAGAAAACCAGAACATGTAAGCAATTGCAACAGCAGGCGCCCTCCCAAGTCCAGCAGTGCAATGCACATAAACTTTTCCTCGCCCTTCAGATATCGCCCATTCTAACGAAGAAACGGCTTTCGGCAATCCACTTCTCAGGGAATCTGGATCGAAATCTCTTGCCTCCAAACAATAACAGTGCATCAATTATTCAGTTTTGTAGCAAGAAGAATAAACTAATCATTTCTTGTTGCTTACAGGCCTCCTCATGTGGCGAATGCCAAGATCTAGACATCTTTTTATTATCTCCTGCAAGTCGATTCCCCAATACTCAACGTCCTTATCCTGCTGCAAATTGAGAATATATGCCACCCTCTCTTCTTTTTTTAGGTGATCTATATCTTCAGGTTTCTGAGGCTGGGATCCCACTATCAAATTGTCCGCTATAAGGGTGTAGTTCATTCCTGGTCCACAAGTACTAGAACTGATAAACAATTTGGATTTTTGCTGAACTTGAAGAGAGAGATTCTCATAATTTAAGTTTTTCTCAGACAAGAACTAATCAAGACGAAGGGTCGGTTTTTGGCAATGCCGTTTCGTAAATTGTGCTCTCCTTTCTTCATGGGCTGGCCTGTCAAGTGCTTAAAAAAGCGTTCTTTTATTAATCTGGGAAAAAGTTAGTCTAAAAGAAGTAATTAACAATTAAGAATCTCGTTAGTTCTTCCACTCAAAGCTTGCATTTTCTCTCTCTCAATCATAAACAACTAAAGCCTGAAGCAGTAGTATCCAAACTAACCACCAATTTATTTACATTAAAAAAGATCAGCCTTTTCCTCTTCTGACAATGTTTGCAGTAGAATCAGAAAATCGAAGACAAAAATTTAAACTAAGAGAACCACCGAACGAGTTCCCTATCAGATTTCTATACTGAAAGAAATCCAGTTCAAATGAGCTGAAGAACTAGATGAAGCGAAAGAAACTGACCCAGATCGTGATGATACTCGTACGGATTCCGCATCATCTTCTTCATCGCTATGTTGTACTCTTCCATCCTGTTCTTGCTGTTCAAGGTTGCGGGCTTAGAGGTGAGTTTCTGAATCCCACTCCCCGTCTCAGATAGCGAGCTGTAGATTCTGCTGAATCTGGAGAAGTTTCTGGAAACCATGAAGCAAGATGAAGCATGGCCGCCCTTGCTCTTTGTCCTTGAGAGCAAGTCGGTGTCGAGAGGGGATTTGAACGCTGAAGAGAAGGAAGCGCTGCTCAAAGCTCCCATTTTTCCTCTGTTTTTTGCTTCGTCTTCCCTCTGGCTGTTCTCTACCGTCCATAGGCATGGGTCACGTGCCACTTCGTCGCCACTTCCCGACGAAGTGAAACCATCAATCTAACGCCACGCGGGGAGAAGTTAAAGTTATTATCTTTTTAAGTTTGACGAGGGCGCGTTACATTGAAACAAGGCATGAACTGAGGTGTAATCAGACCCAATAGCGACACTGGATAACATGATCCCAAAAGACGATAGGCTTGGAGTGGATGATGTATCAATAATCTTATCCACACAGCTCAAGTCTCGTGCAATAGTTAGGTACTGCAAGCTAGAACTGTAAAACAATTAACCATTACTTGCATGGAGTGGACTGAGATTATGGGCCAAGAAAGTGGCCACCTCCTACTCATAGGCCCCTCTCAGCTTTGAAGGCGTAGACAGTGAAGAAAGACAAATGGGGTGAGTTGAGACGGGGCCCCCACTCAGTGCGACCCTTTTGGACGCTTCATCTTTGTGTCATTTTCTCATATTATAATACATTTTATGTCAACCAAACATATCCTCTGGTGACCCAATAATTGAGCACTTGTTTTGAGCTCCTCCCCAGACAGACTTGTCAATTCCCAACTGGGGTTTCAACTCAAAAAGCCAGCTCGTTGGAAGAAAAACCATCATGTAGTATACCCATCAAAAATAGAAAAAGGCAGTATTCTATATATACATTAAAATAAAAAATTGGCCATGAAGATGGAACAGCATTCACACAGGTTGCATGGTTTCCCAGATTAATTTAACTAATTATCGTTGAAATCAAAGTTGCAAATCTGTATTCACACAGCTTCTAATGCCTTTTGATGGCCATCTTCTTGGGGCTGACCATGTGAACCATTGACTCTGCTGCTATTCAATATCCCAAACTTGACCAGCATGGCCTCCCCCCAGTCTGGTAGGTGAAGCACTATGAAAGTTCCGATCCCGCCTATCAAACCGTAAGCTATGGAATAGGTCAACGGCATCACAAGCAGCGTCACAAACGCCGGGATCGCCTGCCGCATGTCGTCCCACTCGATCTCCACCACCGCCTTCATCATCAAAACCCCCACCAATATCAATGGCGGACCCACCGCCCAAGCCGGTATCGAAGCTAGCAGTGGCGTGAAGAAAAAAGCTAAGAAGAAATAGAAAGCTGCCGTTAACGCCGTCAAGCCCGTTCTTCCCCCCTCTCTTATTCCAGTGGAAGACTCTATAAACGCCGTTACGGGTGAGGTTCCGAGTAAGGACCCCACCACGATGGAGGAGGCGTCGGACATGAAGGCGAAGTATTGACCCTCGAAATTTCCGTTCTGATCGACGAAGCCAGCGAAGCGAGCCATAGAGTACAGAGTTCCGGTGGTGTCTAAGATGTCGACGTACAAGAAAGTGATGAGAGCTTCCCAAAAATGCCCCTTTCCTATGTCCTTAAAGCTCAGAGCTCCGGCGGTACTTTTAATGGTGTGAGTATCCACCACTTTCTTGAAGTACTGGTAGGCTGAATCTCCCGCAGCCGTGTCTGGAAACGCCGTCACTTTGGTGTGACGGAACCATGATACGGCGGTGACGAAGACAATCCCGTAAATCATAGCGCCCTTGATATTTTTGACGAGGCAATAAGCTATGATTACGAAGCCCACCACTCCTAGCCAAAACGTGGGGCTCTCCATCCGTCCGTTCAGGCATAAAAGTCCGTCCGACACCGTTCCTCCAGGCATAAGGCTTATCGTCCCGTTTGCCGACGTTATAACGGGGGCTAGTGAGACCCTCGACGAGGCCGGACAAGCCCCGAGTGTCACTAGGGTAGAGGAGCTATACCCGACGAGTCCGATTCCTTCATTGTTTTGTAATCCAATGAAGGCCAAGAAGAGACCTATTCCTGCCGACGAACTGATTCTGACTGGTTTGGGTATGAGCTTTGCTAGCTTTGCGCGTAAACCAATTGCTGATATCATCAGAAAGATTAAGCCTTCGATGAAAACGGCTGCTAGTGCGCTCTGGTACGAGATATTGCCGGAGCCGTGAAATCCAACGACGGTATAAGCGAAATAAGCGTTGGTGCCCATTCCCGGAGCCAAAGCTAAAGGCAGGTTTGCGAAAACGCCCATTATCACACACCCTACGAGGGAGGAAGCTACGGTCGCTACGATCAAATCTTTGCGTACTCTTTCGAGGCAGGCAGTGTAACCTGGATTTACCGGTTCAAACTTGCACGATACATCAGGTTGGACGACGCGGAGGTTTGCACCAGTGCAGTTGGTGACGGCGATCGTTGGATCGGAGCAAAGAGGGACGCAGTCCGAGACGGAGCATGTACCACCGGAATCGGTGAGGATCGCAGCGTTTACAGCCAAGATATAAGCCATGGTGAGGAAGGTTGCGGTTCCCGCTCGTAACTCAGTCGTAAAGGTCGTGTTCCGCTTGCCTAGCTTGAACCACTTTCCGATCCAGCTGTTGGCGACCCTGTCATTAAGCCGATTCAGAGGCTTTGGTTGGGGGGGTTGCCGAGGCAAAGACGAGGGCGGCGCTGTCTCTATCTCCATGGGTGGTGGGGGGCGAGAGAGCTTGAAATCAGAGACAACTTGGGTTGTCAAACCAAAGCTAGTTTATATAGAGACAGAGAGAGAATAGAGAGAGGAGAATTTGAACAGGGATGAGCTGTAGAATCCGGAAAGGAGAATCAAAATTGTAATTTTGAATCTCATACTTTTCCATTGCAGAAAAGCTGACAACTGTTTCTGTTGCCGTCGCTGCTGCTTCTGCAATGGCCAAACATTAACACTTCCCTTTTCCCATTAGAAAAACTGATCAATTATCCAAACTCTGGGCCATGGCTCATCATCGCGTCCTTTTTAACGGAATGATTCGACGTAAACGGGGACTGGGTCTTCGAATGACACCTGCAGACATCCACAACTGAAGAATAACGAATCAGAGAGATCAATTGAAAGACACACTCTCTCTTTACACCCCAGTGACAGATTTAATGTCCACTACCTTCTAACACTTGCTAGTTGCTTCAGATAAACCCAATCATCTTTGCGCATTGAGGATCAGTCTCTGTCTTAGTGTCTTTCAACTTTCAAGGAATCAAACAATAATATTATTATAAAATCTTGAAGTAGCAGCTGGAACTCTAAATTCATACCTATGACTTTAGACTTTTCATTAATCATCGTTGTCGTTGTTTCATTTTCAATCAAACCTCACGTGATAAATGTTCACATTTGGCACCCATTCTACGCTTGCGTATTGAATTCCCCACCCACCTTCGTCCTATGACCTTCATTGCTCTGAAAACATTGAACATGGGAAGGAACCCAATTACCCATTTCCACCTATTATTTTCCAGGTTTCAGCTTTGAACACTGTTGATCACATCGCATCCATAATAACAACACGATAATGACGTGCACTAGAATCCTTTGAATTGCTTCTCATAAAGCATCGACTAAGTGGCGACACTAACTTTCAACAAGCATTTGCTGTGTCTGGAGAGAAATAGATGTGAAACCATGTTTTGCCTGCATAAACGGGGAGTTCACGAGTAAAAAGTCAGCGGCCTTAATTGTATAAAAACACCAGAGGGTAAAATCTCCATCATCACAAATCTTTGTCGAGGAGCAGTAAAATTTGGGGGGAAGTACAGATTTGGTCGGATTGCTTTGTTTCACTTTTAAGAGCACACATCTGTGTCTGGACGGTGAATGATGTTTGGCTTTTACACATGACAACCCTTCGTGTGTTAGGTGAAGATTGACTAAAATCCAGATGCACTTGCCATAAAGAATAATCCCACTGCCCACAAAAAGGTAGATTTCATATCAATTATAGAACACCAACTATGGTTGAATTTCATATTTTAAACTGTAGCTTACAAGAACCAGAGCTGTGTGTTATTGGCCTCTACTAACTCGAAAACCATTGATTAACATGCAAAAAAAAAAAAAAATGGTGGACGAGAAGGTATATAAAAGAATGGACAAGAGGACGAGATGCTTAGTTACAGAGGAAAATGGCGGTCTAATCTAGAAGATGGTGTCTATGTAAAGCTTTCTCTTTGGAGGTGCTTTCTCTACGTTTTGCTTCTGCAAATCCATAAAGGTCGAACCCTTGTTAGCAAATAATCTCCGCAAGTTGATCACGGAAAGCTCGCTGAGGTTGGCAACTGCAAGATCAGCCTGTTCGAGGTCATACCTGCATGTCAAAACAAGAATCAGGCCATAATACTTTATATGAAAGAGCACCAATTACAGAAATGAAATGAGTCCAGTGCCATACGCAGGGTGAGAGCCAATCAATGCCACAGCCATCATCGTGCAATTGTGAGCTGCAGTAATTCCTCGAGGATCATCCTCAAACACTACACACTTGGAAGGTTTTCGATCCAACTGAAAATGAAACAGGTCAACACGAAGGGTGACTGAATCCCTCATGGCAAGAAATACATTTATGGGTTCTTACTTCTCCTAGTCAGTCCAAAACAGTGGTCATCACAACATAGCCACTAGTTGAGCTCCAACAAAATTTATGATGCAAACTTAAAACCCATTTAGAGGCATTACTTATGGAACCATTAAACTGAGATGTCAAACCCAGTACTTCTTTGTAGTTAGAACTTTTATCTGTACATTATATGATATTTGTTTGACGAAAAGACAGAATTTTATCCGGAGTTCAAGCAACATTCACCCTCCATTCGCTTGCGATTATTAAATACATTTGAAGGCTCTTAAGAGAGATTCTCAATTCTTTGAGTAACACTACAACCAACGCCTGCCTGATGATATAAAAATGAACTCCAACTATCAATGGCAAGATTGATCTCAAAAAGACCATACCTTTAAAGCTGCAGATAGAAACCTATGGGCTATAGACTCCATTCCATCTTCCTCGGTAACGACTGACTGCCACCCAGAAATCATAATCAGTTAAGGATAGTAGTTTTGTTCCCAAAAGCTATTAAATATTCAAGAAAAATAAGAGGACAAGTTATGGACAATCAAAACTAAGAAGGAAAAATAGAGGCTCAGATCACTTTACAATTATAGAGCCAACCTGGAAATACTTTTTCAGCCCCAACTGTTCTAGCACGTCGACAATGTTTTTACGATCAAGGCTTGAAACAACAGCGCAGGGGATGCCAGCAGTGCTGACTGCATCCAACCACTCTTTGAGACCCTCCATGGGTTTTTTAAGCTGACCAGAGAAAACATCGTTTCAGTTAACAACACAAACATAATCACATAAACCCTATAAGGTGTAAAATCCTCACTTTGAGTAAACCATCGTAGTATAACTCTGAAAACCTCAACTTCAATCTATCCAGCTCAATTTCTGCTTCATCCCAGAGAAGAAGCTGAAAAGTTTAGTGGACTTGTCAGAAGCATTCAACACAGAAGGAAAATAGTGGCAAACTGAGAATCAAATATAGCATCTTCCCAAAAAAAAAAAAAAAAAAAAGCTATAGACTCTTGCATACAACTCCGCCAATGACAATACAGTAAATTAGTTGACTACAAGCGGCAGAATTTCAGAATCTTTAGGTCCACAACATCTAGCTCCCAGTCATGTGATATGACTCTCAACTTCTCTATTACTTCATCAACTATAATAAACAGGAGTAACAGTTACTAAACCAACTTCCTGAAAAACACATGAATACCAAACAAACTACCACAGGAGCAGTCCCTCCCTACACCACCATGAAATTTCGAAATCTACTTTAATGTATCAGTCTTCCCCTCAGATTAGTACTAAAATTTTCAAAGAGAAAGCACAAATGTATATTCATGTTGTCAGACTGAACAAGATTTGGCTCCAACCGTATCTTGGAAAGATAAACCGTATCTTGAAGGGATTGGCTACAAGCCTGTATGCAACCTATATCATCATAAAATTAAGCGAGGTAATATTTCCACAAAACTAACAAGACACGGATGTATTTATCTAAGAGTGAAAAGGTTTAAGTTTAATACTCCTTCTCGCTATGAGTCATAATAAATTGGGAAAAATGATTTTTTTTCTAAATAAAATGACATTAAGCACAAAAACTGGTAAAGCTAAATTTATTCTACTTTTTCTGCACAATAAAATGGTGAAATATTGAACCACCCCAGCCCCAAACCAGAGTTTCTATGCGAGAATAAACAGGTGTTCATATCATCAACAGTAATGACTGATACCCAAATTAAGATGGAAATGACAATCCTGTAATAATTTCGAAGTCCCAAACCTTCTGTAACGCTTGGTCAGCACCAGCATAAAGCATCAATTTTTGCACATCAACATCTTCAGGGATCGATTTTCCTGCAGAGATAATCTGTATATAATTCCATATAACTCCATAAATTTAACCCAACGTCTTCTTTTTTTATGCTACCTGTTTAGATAATCTGTATGTACAAGGGTTTAAGCAAATAAAAAGAGATCATTCTGGGGACTAGAACTATTGCATACCTTCTTCTTCAGCAAGCTGTTTCCATGCATTTAATTTCAAACTTTGGGTATCTACCTGAAATGCAAAAGATCAGAGGAAAAATATTGGAAGCTTAAGACTTGTGAAAACGAGAAGAAGTAGCAACAATCAGCTGGAATCGTGCATAAAGTTCAAAACATGTCAAAATTACCACAACATTATCCCAAGAGAAAATAAGGCCATATGCTTCATCTGGTTTCATAGCATATCGTATCCGCTGAAGAAAACCTTCCTGCAATCTATCGTTCAAAAAATCCTAATTGCAAAAAGAATCAACACCATTAGTGACACATACGCCCATCACCAGCAAAGAAAAACAAAAAAAAAAAAACTTTTTCATAGCATATTTATGTAACCTACTAAAATTCCTTACCACATCAACCTTCATTGGGCCATCTGTTCTGAAAGTTTCAAAACCTTCTCCGTATTCAGCTCCAATTGCCTGAAATAAGATGAACAGAAGGAATGTTTCCCAATTTGAAATGAAAGAATGATAGTTATAAACGAAGATACTGAATTTCGTAATCACTTTAGCATCCGAAACATAGAAAATTAAGGGAATCAGCACTTTGGTACTTGAAACAATCATGCCATAAATCTTCAAGCCTGACATTCATGAAACCCCATGAAGAAAAAGAATAGAATACAGTACCTCTTGCATAAAAAGGGCGTTGGGCGTTAAGGGATACTTATTAAGGAAGCCATTTTCGCCGGACCCAGAAACATTAGTGATCACCAAGTGGCGTTTAACCGAGTTTAAACGCTTGAATGTCTAGTAAATGCAATCAAATTACAATCAAAACAGAGAGGCGGCGGCGATGGAAAAAAGAAAAATATAGCAAAGCATACCCTGGGCGAAAGGGTTGAGAGGAGCAGAGAGTGAGGGAGATGAGAGGTGGGTTTCCATGGAAGGATTAGAGGGGAGCTTCTCAAATTTGTGCAACCGCAGTTCATCAGGAGTCCGAGAGGGATGGACAACTCCACGGGACGCCTCAGGCTCAGGCTGCAGAAGCCAACGTTAAAATAAAAAAAGAAAATCAATTGTTCTATTTCGTATATTCTTTTGGATATGGTAACTGTAACGCACTTTTTCTCACAAGGCTCAACGGGCGCAGCTCGGAAAGGAGGTTTTTGGGAAACCTCATAGACACATGCGACGTGTGCAATAGGGCAGTCGGGGATTGGGCAGAAGACACTCATTAGTTGAACAATTGGGCCGAGTAAGATGGCAGGACCATCACCATCACGTTCGCAGCATCGCAGTTGGACCAGCAAGAGGTTGGGCCGCAGCGCCATTTAGTGGGCCGTAAGAGCGCTGGGAGGAAATCTCGCAGAATCCCGGATTCTTAGGGATTCTGCGCATCGACTAGAAAGGAAGGCGCGTGCGTAGAAGCAGAGATCGAGGAAGATCCTAGATTTGTGGGATTCTCGCGGCAACTGGATAAGATTGGCGCGCTGGACAGCGAATGGGGAGCAGACACGTGGCATATCAGATTTTAATTGTTACAACTAATTTAGAGTTTTTGAAATTCAAATGTAGATAAGATATATTTGTATATATAGGACCCTTGAGGCACCAAGCTAAGGGAGTTAATCCATCGTGAGACTCTCAAGCAATTGTGGTGATCCAAGTGGAATTTTTATCCTAGGTTCTTTTATTCGGAATAGAAAGAACAGGTTGGGGGCGGGGCTACCGTAAATTGTTGTGTTGAGTGATTTTTAAATTGTGGGTTATTGGTAGTTCTTGTTTTCGCAAAGAGCAAAGGCGAGGAAGACTGGTCGAGGTGGGACTTTGACGCCGGTCACACGCATTCGTCGGAATTCCGCACGGCAAAAAATTAGGGGTGTGACAGTAACCACGAGACTCGCCCACTCACGTGACCCTCTTCAAAACACCTTTTGTTTTTTCAATTTTTTGCAGAAAAATTCATGAGCAAGAGAGTTACATTTCTTGAAAATGAGGGAAGGAGACGTGCTATACTTTACTGGAAACGTGACACTAGCTGGTAGGAGAAGGACATTTGGTTTTGTGTTCACCGTTGAGAACGGTAAACGTTAATCGGATAAGCTTCCTTTGTTTTGACCCATATTTCATTCTTGCTTTCTTGTGACAACTTACACGTGGACACCTCTCTCTCTCTCTCTCTCTCTCTCTCTCTCTTGTTGGCCTGATTGCTTCGATAAAGCAGATGAAATTGATGAACTCAAACATCTCCCCAACAGCATGATTTAGATAGAAGCTGCATCTAATCCCATGAATGCAGAGTTGAGGTCGTGTTTTTGTGAGTCTGCAGAACAAAAGCATCACGGATGAGTAACTTTTGGTGATGAAAATGGAGGGCCTCCTGTTGATAACCTCTGCAACTAACAAGAATCACACTTGACAAAAATATTTCCTGTTTTTAATCAAAATTTACAGGTCAGAACAGAAGATCAACTAGTTGGAGAAAAATCAATTCACCATTGCGCTACAGCTGATGCCAATATTTACAGAATCAGCATGATACAGTACATAAGAATAAGATGCCATTACAGAAATCAAAACCAACTTGCTGTCAAAATCTTCACGGCTCTTGCAAAAAGTGTGATGCAATTGACATATCATTGCACAATCATCCAGTACATAAGAATCCAACCTATTCAAAACACTAAATTTCTGTCAAAATTGTACGAGACTTCCCAGACACCGCTGAATTTGCTTCATCTTGAACCTGCAATTCCCAGAAATGAATTCAGTTTTCTCTTTGAAAGTGCCCTGCAAGTTTAGAGTTTGTGATAGTAAGAGGAAGCCACTGCGTTTCCTTTCACAAAAGATCTAGTCAAGAACACTAGGACAAACTGTCTCAATGCTATTACCACTTCCCAGCCATTATCACAAAAGAATTTCTCTGAAACATACGCGAAGAGAAATTCAAGGCAAGTAAAGGAACAATGCAAAGCATCCACATTAGAGAATGGAAAACACGAGGAACCCTCACTTCGGTCGAAGTCACAACAAAACATGGACAATGAATCAAAGTTCCAATCAAGTAAACAATGGATTTAACGTTGTCCTGCACCTCTTGGATGTAATTAATCTCGTCAATCATAGTTTTCAAGTAAGCTGAATTCACCATTTCCGCTCCACAAACATATGGCTCCCTTTCCTGCAAAATTATTAAGTTGTGTGAGTCCCAAACCATCAAAGATTACAAACTGGCGTCTGCCTCCATCTATGAAGTTACCTCCTTTGACATGTTTTGCCAAAGTTCAAATCCTTTTCTATCTATGTCTATTAGATCACCCCTTTCACACGTCTTTAAAAAGCTTTCCCTGAATAACCCAATAAAGCTCCAATAAAATAACAAAACCTCTAGTTTATGATCAATCTGGAAATCAATTTTTGGAAGAAAACTGGAATCCGTTCATACGCATAAAGGAAACATACATGAACATACGAAAAGGCGATCTGGGTTGGTCCGAAAAGCTCTGTTTTGCTATATTTTCCCGCTCCAATACGCCTCTGAACCTCTTAAACTGCTGCTTAGAGTCGCACTCATGCATGTCGACCAAAGCAATCGCCACAAATCTGCAACATTTTATACTGAGAAAACCATATTAGATTGCCACACATGGCTTAATCGCTGCCTGAAATTTCTGATTACTGACGAAAGAAAAAATGATTTGTTTCAACCCTACCACTTCTCAAACGCACTACCATCAGGAGCACGGGGAGTCGCACAAACTCTTTTCCGGATCCTCGTCATTTTCGGTATAGATGTTTCCGATCAAGCGATACCCAGTAAAACTTTATCTTCTATTTGCATAGCTAAAGTATTTCGTGAGCCATCTCCCGCCTACCTTATAGTGCCACTCGACTTTTGGCCTGCCAAAATACACTATATCTCGCGCCACTACAGTAATATCGTACACTGTCAGCAACTGTGAATGAAACATGGCACCGATTTCTTTGAGTAACTACTATTGAAGTTTTATTTATAAATTAGCACGTACGATTTGGCGCGCTGCCCAGTGCATATACCCTGAAAAGCGAGGGAAAATGGGGAACTGTAACGCCCCCTTTCTCATCATGAGAGGTAAACGGGTCGGGGGCCCAACCAGGAGAGGTTTTCGAGAAACCTCCCCAACGTGCATTGGGTGCACGGCAGTCAGACAGGCAGCGTGCCAATCAGGCTGTTTTTCAAACAGTCAGTGCGCCAATCGGGCAGTCAGTGCGCCAATCGGGCTATTATTCAGACAGGCAGCGCGCACGGTGGAATGACTAACGGTCTTCGGATAGGGTCTCGAGAAACACGGGTCATGCTGGCACAGACAATGCAATGTGCTTTCCGAGAAGCTTGGAGCTGTCAGAAAGCCTCTCTTAGATGAGCCGCGCCGCAACTAGGCCCAGCGGGAACCTGGACCAGCAGGAGGATGGGCCACAAGACCACCAAGTAGCAGATGGGCCAACTTGGAGTTGGGCCCAGGCGAGAACGAATAGGCCGTAACGCGTGCAACTGGGTCGCTGAACGGGTCGGGCCCGCAGCGCGCAACTGGGCCCCAGCACGGACTGGGCCGCCAGTGCACCAACCTGGCGCGGGGCCTAACAGATCAGAGTGGAACTAGGGGTTTTAGGAATCCTAGTTGCCCTAGGATTCCTAGTCATAGTTGTAGTTGGCCTAAGATTTCTAGTTGTAGTTGAATTAGGTTTCCTTATTCGATGAGAATAGGATTTAGTGACTCTATAAATAAGACCCTTGAGGCCCCAACCAAGACAATTGATAATCGGCGAGCGATTAGTCATCCTTGAGAGAGTGTGGTGATCCAAGTGGCGAGAATTGTTCCTAAGTTCTTTGATTTGGAATCGAAAAAGCGGGTTGGGGGCGGGGCTCCCGTAAAGATTTTGACTTTATCGCGAGAAGGTGACATCCGAAGTTTATTCGGCGGAGGCTGGCCGTGGTGGGATTACGGCGCCGCACACCATTCGCCCTATTTCACACGGCGAAAATTTTGGGGTGTGACAGGAACCCACCACTGCAGACAGGCTGTGGACAAGCCGTGTCTGGTTTGGTCTGGTTTTAAGGGATAATGGGACCGACCCCGTGAACAAAAGTTGATTCAGTTTGAAGAGGGGAGATTTACTCTACTTAGTACAATGCTTGGAGAGGAGAAATACAGAATAAATAATTACACTTCCTTAGTAGAGCATGAATTATCACTGCACAAGCATTAGTCTGAGTCAGTAAGTCTGTACCCAGAACGAAACAATCACTCAAGAAAACTGCAGAATCATTACAGTACAAAAAGAGAACCAATCTAAGTCCAAACATAGAGACCAGATTAAACAAGGATGAAACAAACGCCATGATCTCATCATTTTCTCTGATCAATCAATGTTGCGTAGCAGTCTGCATCTTCTTCTTATTAAGCTTGGACAATGGCAGTGATACGTGAATGAATCCAAACTTCTTCCTCTGATCCGCCGCAAAGTGTCTTTGATCACCACCGTCTTTCTCTCCTTTCGAAGAAAATTTCAGATCTTCCCTCACTGCCCGGAGCATTTGACTCAGAGCCACCTTCTGTCTGTCGTTTTGCACCTCTTCTTTTTCTTCATACAATTGAGGCAGCACCTGCTTCCTGCTCAGTACATCTTTCATGGAAACTGAAGGCCTCAATACTGGCTTTGGATCATTACTAACTGAATCCGACTGATTCACTCTGTCTAGAGGAGAGCCCTGACGAACAGGTGAATAATAATTTCCGGGAGGCGTAGAATAATACACTGCCCGTTCGTTTTTGTCTCGCCGTGATGTCAATTTTCCCAAAGCCACTTCGGCAATAAGCTGCTTTCTGTTTGCTAGTTGGACTTTATACAGAGCCTCTTCCAAGGCTTGTTTACTTAAATTCACTTCTTTTGTTGCTTCCATAAAATTCTCTACCACGGCCAATTTGGAAGTATCATCCATTACAGCTTGTGCACTCGTCTCGGGAAGGCCCTCAGATTTGAAGTTCAGAAAAGATTGCTCTTTGAAATTCAAACTTACTTTCTCTGGCTCTGTTGAGAAACCCCCTTCTGACCTCTCATTACCTGATAAAGCTTCGATTTCTGCCAGAGCAACAGCTTCTGCTGCCTTTGCTGCTTCTTCCATCCTTTTGGCTGCTACCAACCTCAGTTCAGCTGTCTTTAAACTGGACTTGCTTTTCTCATTCCTTTTTCCTGATCTTGAAGCTTCAGATTTTACGTAATTAGTCACAGTCTTAAATTGTCGAGCTTCAGCATTCAATGGATAAATCTCTCTAGATAAATTAGTTGAACTCGAAAGATCACGTTTATTTCCTGCGTCATCAGGTATCTTTGAGTTTAATCTTCCCCGTTCTGCATTATCCTTCTCCAAAACGAATGCCATTCTCTCTTGCCTCTTCTCCAAAAAGATCTTTTCTTTCCTCATTTTCCTGGTCAGATTTTCAACATCAGTTTGAATCACCTCAAGATCATCCATGGTTTTACTGAGGTTTAGTTTTGCTTGTTTCAATTCCATTATGATTATATCAGGAATCTGCACAATATTGCTGTCGACATTATCACGACTTCCCTTGTCTATTTCTTTGACGGCAGGAGGAGTTGAATGTGGTTCGGGCAAAAGGAAATCTGAGGTGGTAGCAGCTTCAGTTTGTAGTTGCCGTTTTAGCTCTGCCACCATCGTTTTGGTTGCTCCCAGTTCTTCCAGAACATCAAGGGCCTGCAATTCCTTCACGATGATATCTTTCTCCAACTCTTCAATGCCATTCTGCTTGGCCATAATTTTATGTAGTATTTCAGAAATTGACAAACAGAAACTGAAATTTAAGCACTGCCACAAGCAGAAACTGAAATTTTGTTTACATTGACTTCACAATTGAACGTGAAATGCAAATTACAACAAAAAAGTTAAGATCTTCGAAAGAAAAGCATATAAATCGAGAGTTTTTGCCGTAATCTGGCAGAATTTTCTACATTGAAATCACAATTTAACATAGAATGAAAATCCCAACTCTAAAATTAAGATATAAGATAAGAAAACTCGCATTAATGCTTTTAAAGGTATGATTTTTGGAGTAATTTTAAACGAATGAATTATAAGTTGCTTACGTAAGAACCAAACTTGCAGAGAGGAACCCAAGATCCACTCCCACCAAAATGGGTTACTGCCTCTTTGACAGATCCAAAAGGCGGCGACGTATCGATTTCGGCTCTCAAATTCAACCTCCTAATCCCCGGACCCGGAGACCCACCGGCTTCATTCCCATAATGGATCTGTTCAGAACCCTTCTCTGCCTTAATGTCAGAGATGCGAGGGATCGGAATGGCCATGGAAGCAGAGTCGAATACTTCCGCCATATCGAAGCATACTGAATTGTTGGAAAAGAAAATCGATTTAAAGAACCGGGCTTGGAGTTTCGGAAAAAAGCAATAATGTGAAAGCAATTCTGAAAACTTTTCTGCATGATCGAGGATGATGGGGCAGTGATGATTGTGTTGGAGAACCGAGTCACGACTCGGACGAAAAAGAAGGACGGAAAAAGTGCGAGTCAGAGCACGAGTGAGAACAGAGGGTCCACTGCTGGAGATCATTTAGGTGAGATGAAGATCGTTCCATCGTCGTATAGTCGCTGAAATGGGACCGTGAATTACGGTCGATGATCGACTTTTTTCTGGTGCCAATA
>CM039471.1:1547951-1564957 GCA_022433065.1 Begonia loranthoides
CCCCCTCTTCATTATTTTCCTCAAAAAGTTGCTTCTTTTCTGGGTTGGCTGCCTTTTGCTACCTTCCTGAGTTTTACTTTTGGCTCTCTCTCTCTCTCTGTCTCTGGTTTTTGAATTTATTGAGAAAAGTTGCAACAAACAACTAGGAATCATTAAAGAACATGCCTGCATCATTAAGGAAGTTGTTACTACTTAAAATCAATCATATAATTAATGAACATACCCATTATTCATTTTCATACACTTGTTTTCATGATGCATCTGCCTTTTTCCTAATATATTACCTACGTCTGCAACTGGGTCCTTCGCATTCATGCTATCCATACTACATAAATTACATCCAGTTAGATTGGACGATGATTTGTACAATGATGTATGACATGATTTTGGCCTAGAATTTTAATACTATTTGATTCACTAGAGTTGATCAAATGACCCATAAAAACCCTCTTGCAGAGGACCATGATTTCAGCTCCAGTTTGAGGCAGTTTGATGATTCCAATAAGCCACGTGATCACGTCCATAACACTTGCTAAAACATTTGTTATCTTTCAACGAGAGTACGTTTTCTAGGTCACTCGTTTGGGAAGCAACTGTAAGTAGGGTGGTTGAACAAGTACATCGATAGTAGCTGCAGAATTAGAGTTAGGTTGCCGTCTCAGATAAACCATCTCCCACTCTCTCTAATCCACTCTGAATTCAAGAGTATTAGGGATTTTTTTATATGTTTTCCTGGGAATTTACAATAATCCAACACGTTTAATTGAATTCGGATCTGCTTAAACAATTTGGGTGTGGGACAAAAAATGCTTGTTTCATGTGAGACAAAAAATGCAGTTTAACGTGTCACCAGGAACAAGAAGCAGACCCAGAAAGTTAGGTAAGTAACATCCTATTCGTCACCAAAAACAAGGGAGCATTAGATTAAAAAGTTGGTGAGTTGATCCAGGAAGCAGTACGTAACTGCAGAATTTAATGACCGTAAATCATATCAGTCTGCATTCATGACGCCCATCCTTCACGCATCACCTACATCCTTCAACTGCTTTCGGCTTCTCAATTATGCAGTCGATGGTTCTAGCTCAAGAACAGCATCAACTTGTTGATGATTAATGAGAAAAGTATCTACTTTTAGTCTACTTTCTGTATGAATATACTACGTATTTAGAGTAAGTTATGCATCCTTCTTTGATGATCTTGTCATCTTCATCCACTACTGATGTATTTCAGGTTGCTGGAGCTCATAATATTCGGACCAATTTGTCAACATCGTATTTAATGTCGGATGCTTCTGTAAATTTCCAACTACTTATTTGATTGAAGGTCCGTCTTCAGATTTGACTGTAGAACTCTTGAAGTAACTTTTTTTTTAACTATGATCGATGTATTATATTGTCGGAGCAATTCAATGTTCTGGAATCCGTCATTTACTAGTGTTCAGTCCACCATGCAGGACAGGGAGTGTCAGGAACGAGAGGTCATCTTCTGATCCTAAAACATTTAGATCTACTCAACAAAAAAGAATGCAAAGCCGTAGCAGTGAGCTGAAGCTTTCCCAGAAGTCGGTCAATATGGCGGAGGATGAGAAGTTTTGCTCGAGAATTTCAACCACGGAGGGTTCCATGACGCTGGCTAACTCTTTCAGAGTCTACTACGGAGGAGCATCGGCTGGGGTTCCATTCGGATGGGAGTCTCGACCAGGCACTCCAAAGCACAAATTCTCAGACAGCTCCATTCCTCCTCTTACGCCCCCTCCCTCTTACTATTTCAGCAGCAAATCTCATAAATCTACGAAGAAGAACAGAAACCCAAATGTGTTATGCTCGTTATTCCCCAAGATCGGCACCAATCCTAAGAAGATCTTCATGATGTCCGAATCATCCTTTTACTCTGTATCGTCCTCCTCCTCAAGGGTTTCAATGTGTCCGTGGCCCACAGCTTTGATGAACCCTAAATCTCTGAATTCAACATCTTGTTTTGGCGTTTCGTGGGATCCTTCCTCTCGAGGTCGATATCGAACGGCGAATGTGAAGAATGCGTTGAGGTCCATTCTAGGCCATTTCTCAGCCCAACGTACTGCTTAAAACCATTGCCTGGTTGATTCATAAGGTTTCTTTTTGCGTGTTTTTCCTCTCTTACTTCCAAACTGTTCATGCAATGACCTAATTAGTGAGTGTATGGTTAATTTAGATTGATAGTTTGAATTATCGAGATGATATGGATATATCATAACATAAACAACGATGTCACGACATTGTTTGATATCCACTTATGATATATTGGACCACTTTCCAGAATGTTTATGGGTTTACTTCGTTTTTCTGCCATTTTAGATCATCTTCCACCAGTCTCTCTCTCTCTCTCTCTTCGGTGTGTGTGTTTGATTAGTGGGTTACGTAGACTAGAGGCCGTCCATAATCAACCAGCAACGAAAGGTTGAGAATGAGGACAGTCTTGTATCGGAGACTGCGCTGATAGTAAATACTAACAACTGAAACGAGCACACGATCCCGTTCTTCCGGGTCGCTGTCAATTTGTTAATCCCCAGAAACTGAAAACGCCAACGAGGCGACAATTGTACGTGGACAGTCAACAGTGTGCATAATGAATATGCACATGCAATTAAACACTTCATGAGGGCAAGAATTCAACTAATACTGAGAAATAGATTTTGCCCATTTGCAAGGATGTGAGTAGAGTCCTTGCGTTTTGGTCTAATTTCACGTCCGTAAACGAGCTGAAGGAGGCTGGTGTAGTCATCGGTGTAAATGAGAGAAGGAATAAGAAAAGAGACGGAGAGAGTTGGGTTTGGGAACAGTGAATAATGGCCATGAAATAAGGGTTCGTCAAACAAGAGTTTCCTTAAAATCTAAGCATTTTTTTAGGCCACCGACAATAAATACAAGGAAAAATGACAAATCAACCATCGTGGTTTGAGATCAATGACAAGTCAACCACTATGATTTATTTTCTAACAAGTTAACCACCCACGTAAAGTAAAATGACAAATCCACCATCGCTGTCTGCTAAACAGTTGACGGGCCCCGCCATTTTATGCCTGGACGCTGCAGCGTCCAAGACCCACCCCACCCAATCATTTTCCCTTTATAAAAAGGGAAAATGAAAATTAGGGCTCTCAGTCTCGACTCTCCCTTCCCGAATCTGAAACATACCCTAAACCTAGCGATTTGTGAGAACTGAAGCGAGAAGAGAAAGGTATTTTAGCAAAGTTGAAGCATTTGTTGTCAAGAAAATGGCGCATTGGAGTGCTTGGAGTGTCGAAGAAGCTGATATTAACCGTGAAGCTGTAGTGGGCCCTTCAGAGATATTATTGGCGAATGAAAACGAAGTACGTTGAATTGGAAATGAAGTTGCAATTGTGTTGCATTTTGTATCTGCAAGTCTAAATGAAGAGGATAATGAGGACCTCCAATCAGTGTGCCAATCCACTAGTGATGAAGACATTAACATGGCACAGAGTAGGTCTATACGCCAAGCAGAAGCACAATGCAGCTACGTTGCTATGGGCCTTGGCAAAAAATACAGTTCATTAAAGAAAATTAGAGAAGAAATTGTTGATTATGCATTGAAGAATGGGTACGGCATAAAATTCACCCATAGTGATGCTCATGGGTTGAGGGCTGTCTGCCAGGTAGGATGCACATGGAGGATGCACACGTCACAAATATAACGTGAAATGACGTTTCAAATAAAGTACTACAACGACGTTCACACTTGCTCCCGAAAGATGGAAAGCCGCCATGCCACTGCCAAATGGGTGGCAACGCATTACTTAGACAGATTTAAAAGTCTGGCCGATTGGGACATATCTTCCATAATTGAGACTGTCAGGAAGGACGTCAACGTCAACATCACACCCAGCCTTGCTAGAAGGGCAAGAAATGCGGCCAAGAAAATTAACGAAGGTGATGCCAATGAGCAATACAAGCTCATATGGTCCTACCCTGAGGAGATTCGGAGGTCGAATCCCCGAAGTTCACTTCGTGTTGACCTTGATATGAGTGTATTTAAAAGGATGTACATGTGCATGGATGCATGCAAGAGGGCAGTGTTGAACTGTGGTAGACCTGTTATTTGTTTAGATGGCTGCCACTTGAAGGGAGCGACTCCGGGCCAACTGCTTACTACTGTCACCATCGACAGGAACAATGGTATGTATCCGATTGCTGTAGCAATCGTAGAAGCAGAAAATAGGGATTCATGGAGGTGGTTTATAGAATTGTTGCTAGACGATCTAAACACCCATATGGCAAAGGATGGACAATTATTTCTGATTGACAAAAGGTGTTGTGCATTGCTTTTGAATTATGTGTTTATGTTATGCATGTTTTTTCCAATTTCTGTCTCATATTAATGAAAGTTTGCAGAGACTAGTGCCAGTTATGAGAGAGGTGGCATGGCAAGCAGACCAACGGTTTTACATCCGACACCTGTATGCCAATTTTCAAAAATAATTTAAAGGCAGGTTGTTGAAGGATGCAATGTGGGCTGCATCAAGAGCCACAACAGTGAGGCAATTTGAAAAAGAGATGGCCAAGTTATTTGTCCTTGACCCGGCAGCCCATGACTATCTACATGGAATAGAGGTGACCTGCTGGGCCAAACATGCTTTCTCTTCCATCCCAAAGTGCGACATAAGCCTCAACAACCTGAGCGAGTCCTTCAATGCCTGCATCCTACCAGCCCGGGACAAACCAATTCTAAGTATGTTCGAGATCATTCGAAAGGGCATCATGGGTAGGATCGTGAAAAAAATGAAAAAATGGCTCGCTCGACCGATCTGTTGTGTCCAATGATTAGCAAACGGCTCTCCAAAGTCCAACTTGCCAGTCGAAATTGGAGTCCCCAATTTTCAGGAGTGGCCCAGTTTGAGGTCAGCAATGGTACCGACATGTACTTTGTCGATTTGGACATGTGTACTTGTACTTGTTACCAGTGGGAGTTGACCGGCATCCCGTGTGTCCATGCAATCTCGTGCATTCACTTCATGAGGAGATCTCCTGAGAAGTTTGTGCATTGGTGCTATCACCAGGAAACATACATGGTGATGTACTCCCACTTTCTCCGCCCTCTCAATGGCCCAATCGAGTGGCCTCCTGTGATGAATCTTGATCTAATTAGCCCACCCCCGTATAAAAGGCTTCTAGGCAGGCTCCGCGTACGTAGAATACGGGATGTGGATGAGGCTCCAAGCCGGACAGTGCTTACCAGAAGACATTTAAACGTTACTTGTGGCCGGTGTGGGGGTGTGGGCCACAATGCCCACACGCGCGAAGGGGGAGGCGAGTTCAGTGCAGGGGATGGCAGAGGCAACAGAGGGGTGGCTAGAGCCAGAGGAAGAGGCGGCAGAGGAAAGTCGAATGACACATTTATGGGTTTCAGAGTCCCCGAGACAGCTCCCGATAGAGTTCATGAGACGCAGGTCAGCGCATTATCGCATTATGCTTTTAATTGATATTTGAACTATGCTCATTTCCTTTGTAATGTGGTCTGCAGGAGTTTGATGCGGAAGGTCCTCCCACACCAATGTATACAAATGTGGACCTTAACCTGCAGTGATATTACCGTTTTTGCTTGCAACAAATGTACATGACAGTCAAATGCCATTGATATAATTATTTTGTTGAAAATAAAATGAGTTTGATAGACTTGCCAATTTTTTAAAAATTTGAAAAGAATGTCCCTTGTTTCTTTACTCCCACATAGTTATTCTCTTACATCCTGCACAAACATCCCAAACAATTCCAGTATCATCCAAACATATCATTCATCCACTAAATGTAAACTACACCTAACCTCCCAACATATCATTGACAACTTGACATACATTTTAACGTACAGGTACACAAAATCAACTAAACTACGCATTCTTCTTCCTGGGCTGTTTCCAGCGCAAATCCGTGACCAAAAATGACAAGTAAACGTCAAAGGCTACTTTCTCAGCTCGGGCGAACAACAGACCCTCATACTGAAAGGTTGGAGGTTCATGCAGGTGGAATTGTTGCTTAATGTGGCACTCTGATATCACCCTCATCCCCTCAGGGGTACACCGAAAGACGTCGAACGACCTGTAATGCAAAGGGAACAAGTGCCGAGCAATTACGTGGAAAGCAAAATTAAGAATTTACACTAGGAAAACTATATACCGCTATTTGTCAGTGGGAGCTACGATAATGGAGATTGATTCCGGCAACAATTTTTGGTAAGCGAATTACATGTGTAGATCAACGGACCACATAAAACACTCATGTTTCGAGTGTGACTGCAATGTGAACAACACATTATATGATCTCAGTAAACATTAACACCAACCTGCAGAAACGACATGATTACTTACATGAATCCATCCAAGTGTGAGTAGATCGTGTTGCTGTTGATAATGGAAAACTTCTGTGTCTGCTTCTTCCGTCGTATAGCACTGCATATAAGTTTGGATGAGTACTAAGATAAAATCTTATACACTAACACCCAAAAAAGGCCTCTCACCGTATCTGGCGTTTCGTTCTGATCTGGGAAGATGATTTCAATGACGAGGTATGTATTGTCGGTCAGCTTTCCTGTAAGAATTGCACATGTCTCCAAGTTCTTTCGAGTATTTCCCCGGACATACTCTTGGAACATACTCATCAAATCATGAGCCTGCAACAAACGGTCAGCGTAACCATGAATGAACACACATATATAGTGAAATGAAAGACGTACCACGTGCACAATTTTAAGGGGCGGTGGCCCGAGAGGCACGGCTAGAGGAGTTTGTAAGCGGCTTCTGATAGGTTCGCTGCAAATTAACAACACGTCAGTACATGAAAGACAAATAAAGTAAAAATTGGAATTCACATTCAACAAAATTAACTTACAATCGGAATGTCGCATCTGGTGCGTCCGAGGAGGATGACGCACTTCCTGAATGGGTTGATCGCCTCTCCCCTTGCTTAAGTGCTGCCACCATCTCACAATGCCACTCCGCTGCTTGCACATGCCACTGTTGTTCTATACCCCACCTCTCTTCTGCGAGCTTGGTCGCTTCTTGTATTTGGCCTTGTTGCATTTGTATTTGGTCTGCCATCACTCACATTTGGGTCATGGACATATTATGGAGCTCCTCTATCTTCCTCATCCAGTTGAGCGTCTCATCAGGTATCGAACTAAAGTGAGATGACTGAGGAGGAGGCGGCAGTGCATGCGAAGGGACTGAATGCGAAGGCTCTGAGCTGGGTGGATGTGCTGCTCCCTTCTTCACCTTGCGGAACCATTCACCTCCTGTTTGGGTGATACCCATTCGGTCCAATAATGAATTGTTGTACATGTCATTGACCGACTCTTCAATTCTTGGCTCGTTCTCCGGGATGGGGACCCCAAACTGCTCAACGATCCTCTGGATTAGCCACTTGTACGGCAGGGACTTCGCCGAGTTGTTGAGCACCTCTTGCATGTGGCTCATGATTATATATCCAATGTCCACTTTTTTTCCCGTAAACACCTTCTCCAGCATATAGAGATCCATGCTGGTAACAAGGTTGCGATGCCCATTTCGGGGCAAAATGGTGTACGTCATGATCAAGTGAATCAATCGAGCGAAGGCATTCAACTCCTTTCCCTTTGGCTTGCTGTACTCAGCAACCTCGGGATCCTGGTGCAATAATCTAAGCACCGCTAACCCACCTCCTTGTTTTACAAATGGTGGCTCCCGAGCCATATGATAATATTCCTCGCTTGGCTCATCCAGTACACATCCAAGCATCATGTTTACATCGTTGGAAGTGAAACTCAACTCCTTTCTAAAAACGTACGTCCGCACCTCTAATGGTTTAGTGGATATTCTCAAATTTGTGTAAAACAATCTTATAACTCTCTCGCAGTAACTGCCCCTCAACTTGCACAACCCGGCTAATCCAGCAGCTTCTAGCATACGATCAATTCCTATTTCTGCGAAAGAGTCCAAATCCACAATTTTGGACACAATAATTCTACGATGTTGTATATCTTCTAAATACCGTGTTTTGCAATTAGCATTCTAGAATAATTCGGACCTTGAACCCACTTTACCGGGTTGGAACCGGACATTTGAGCATCAGGCTTCTTCTTCAAGGTCAGCGGTTTCTTCGTCTTCCACCGCTGTTGCGGGTTGGACATCTTCCACTTCCGCAGTTTGAATGGGTTCAACGGCCTTCACCATTGCCTTTCGACGCTTTGACTTCAATTTCTTAGGCCGCGATTCCTTGCTGATCGTTGAGAGTAATTTGCCAACAACCTGCAGTATAATAAAAAATACAATCAAACAAAAAATTGTGAATAATAAAACATCCTAAATCAACAAACCACCAAAAAATAGATAGAGTGCAGTTTCATAAATCAACAAACACAATTTAGCTTTAGCCAATGGTACAAGCAGTTTCATAATTGGAACTAGTGTATCGAGTTTCTTCGTACCATTATCCATTAGAATTGCATTTTCTAGCAAACAAACCCAATCTGATATTTTGTTTTTAACAAAACTAAAAATAACTAACAAACCTAATTTAACTAACAAAAAAAATAACAAGGAAATTACCACAAAAAATAGACGTAGTGCAGGATCTACCACAGGAAACTAACACTCTATCAAAGAAAAGCGAGAGAAAGGCGAGATCTGAGAGATAGGCCGTTCGGTGGTTGGCGTCGCGTGGTCGTCACCGTTCGATGGTCGGCCTCTTGTGCTCGTCGTCGCCGTGCTGTAGTCGGCCTCGCGTGCTCGTCGCCGTGCGGTAGTCGGACTCGTGGCCGATTGGGGGAGAGTGGGAGAGCCGATTGGGAGGGAGAGAGAGAGCAGAGGGTCGGGTAATGGATAGGATATGCAAAATAATGAGCCCTAATTTTTATTTTTCCTTTATGAAAGGGAAAATGATTGGGGTGGGACACTAGCCTGGACGCCGGCGTCCAGGCATAAAATGGCGGGGCCCATCAGCTGTTTAGCGAACAGCGATGGTGGATTTGTCATTTTACCATATGTGGGTGGTTAACTTGTTAGAAAATATACCATAGTGGTTGACTTGTCATTGACCTCAAACCACGATGGTTGATTTGTCATTTTTCCTAAATACAATTGATCTAAAAAACATTTACAATGTGATTTGATGGTGTGCAGAGCGGTATTTTTATTGTGGACAGTAGCGGCAAACGTTGAGTAATGCTCTGGAAAAAGATTGTTTCCAACTGGTGGAACAATCCATAACACTCAGTTCAATGTTTTGGAGCAATAAAAACATATCCAAAATTTCTTTGATTAAATTAATGAGTATTTTTATATATCTATACACACACTGCATATATATGTATATGTGCATATACATATGTATATAGATATATATATATATATACATAAACTTATTTATGGATATTACAACTTAGTGCCCATTCGATCCGTATAATCGAAGTAATGGATAAAGTTGCTCGCGATAGGCAGTTTCTCGACTAAAATACTCATATGTTTCAAACTGACGAAGGTTGCCAACGAACAGAGCTACAAGCCGTCACACCACCCTTCAAATAGAACGGTACTAGGATAGACACATCTCAGCGATTGACAACCATCAATCTGTGTGACTAAATACCCTGGCCAAATTCTAGGGCTTGAAACCCAAGGACGCATCATCCCCACCCCATTTCCAATTCCACTTTTGGGGGTCGAAACCTGAGGACATGTCACCAATGTCATATCACTTTTATGCATGTACAAACAACCAATTTTCTCACAGTAGAAGATTGCATGAGATAGTCTTATAATGTTTTAGCGCTAGAGTGCCTAAAGCGTGAAGAGAATTCATCCTCCCAACGCATATTCACAGATAGCAAACCATCAATGTGCGAAGAATATCAATAGTATACCATGTACGATAAAGTAAACGTGAGAAAACATACATATACAAAAAAAAAATAGACGTGCTGTCGAAACAGTCTCCGTAGGATTTTCTAGATGTAGTATCCCACAAAATATTAGTTTTGAAAACATAATGCAATACAGTGCATAAAAGTATAAGGATCTCTACCTCGATGATGACCACGACACGCTTACGGACTAGCCAGCTCCACGTGCTATCGGAAGGAAGGTCGCACCACTGACATCTCTAGAACCTATAACAAGGCTGATGTCAACATCCCAATAATCACACAAGGGATAACAGATAAATCTTAAACAAGACTAAAATCCAAGATGGTTTATAGGGACAACCACGAAACCAAAACCGAAAACCAAATCTAAGAATACAACAAGGGTCCTAAACCAGAAATCAACCTCGCCCGGTATGGATCAACACAAGACATCCTAGCTCAAACGAGGAACGAAGGTCCCCTACACCCCGAGCCGAGAATCTACACGATTAAGAACAAGGTATGACTGAAGAAGCTGAATGGAGTTCGCTAAACCCAACTTTGGAAAACAAGTAGTGCAGTTGACCAAAATACAACCACGGTCAACTCTACACTCAACAGATAACCAGGAAGCCCAACCAGTCAACAAGACACGAAGACGGAAGACAGAATACAACACACTCATCCTGATCTACTTAGCAGTCAAGAAGACAAAATTGAAGCCATTTGAATCCACCTATGGTCGACAATGCATCACAGTGGTCAACCGAGATCACTCAACAGTCTTCGAGGCAAAGCGAAGGTCAACTGGGATCTTGCAGCCTTGACCCCCTCAACAACGGTTAACTGGAACCATTTAGTGTTGACGACACACGTCGACGGTCAACCGAAACCGCATAGTGGTCGATATGAAACGCTCACAACCATCCAAGACTCAACAGTCGCAGAGACTTATCTAAAGTCAATCTAGTATGACTTTAGTGGAAAGTCAACTCGAAAACTATAAACCAAACTGAGTCTCAAACCTTGTCAACGGACAAGAATTTCCATCAATGAGTCACAAAGATAGGTGGAACGACCCTATGTCAAGTCTAGGAACCCAACTGACGCAATAGCGGCTAAATAACATGCCTGTCTAAACATCGAGGCGACTCGAAACAGATTGCAAGGCAATCTGTCCATTTTTACTTAGGGTTGGTCGATCGGGCACATGCTCCTGGTCCATCAACTGGTCGATTGATCGACCGATGATTGACCAAAGTTGCCCGTGGACAGTTGGTGATCGACCGGTCCATTTGCGATTATTCGACCACTGCCATCGGTTGATCGACCACAAATCTTTCGGTCGATCAACCACCAGCCCCTGGTCGATTCCCAATTGACCAAGCCCCTTCCGGTAGATCACTGATCGATCGGAGCCCCTTCGGATCAACGCACAGGTTTTCCACGTTTTTGACTAATTCTTAACTCCTAACGACTAACACTCAACATAAAATCTAATACAGCTAATATACAAGAAAATTTTCCTAGATTCGAGTATCCATGCTCAAATACAACGCCAAACGGAACCCTCACTTTAAAATGGGAAAACGAGCAGGAGAACTTACCAAAACGCAAACCGCTTTCACAATAGTTACTCGTGCTGATGACGGGAACATGAATCCATCGTCAGAAATCAAAACCGCTCGATCAAAGCTTCCCCTCTCCTCGCATCTCCCTCCTCTCGGTGGCTGATCGCAAAGAAGAAAGCATCTTCTTCACTTTTTTTTTCTTTAAAAAAAAAAATTCATTTTAAATAAATTATAATATATAATATATATTACTTAATCAAATTAAAAATTCGATTTAAAACTCGACTCGCTCAAACATTTACGGAAGGTAATTCTTTAATCAAAATAATTTTACCAATACATTTTTGTAATTAAATTACCACTTAGAAAACTCAATTTTTGATCGTTTGACTGAAAAACGCACACAGAGTCGCTACGCAACAAAGCAGATCAATTTCTAACATTTGACTGAAAATTACGCGAAAAAATTGCACGTGAAAATTTTAAATTATTTAAAAATCTCAAATTTTACAAGTAGCCTCTGCCCTACTACCTTCAAGATGCCAACCTCTATAGCCTGACTGCCCTACTACCTTCAAGATGCCAACATCTATGACCCTGCCATCAAGATGCCACAAGGACAAAGTTGATCAAATTGTCATTGCTTTCCCCTCTTTTTATTGGTCTATGAATTGGATTGCTGTCACACCCCTTTTCTCACAAGGCCTAATGGGCGCAGATCGGGAAGGAGGCTTCCGAGAAGCCTCGCAGACACGCACAGCGCGTGCGACAGGCGCAGAGGATCAGACAGAACAGGCGCAAATTCAGACAAGCATTCCAAGATACTTGGAACATATCAGGAAGTCTCGGTTATGTGGGCCGTGCAGCAATCTGGCCAACTAGGGGTTGGGCCGAAGACACTCATCTGATGGACGATTGGGCCGAGTAAGATGGCGGGGCCATCACCATCACATTCGCAGCATCGGAGTTGGTCCAGTAGGAAGCCGGGCCACACGCCAGTCCAGCAACGCAAGCAGCCAGACAGAATCAGGCTAAAGCCGCACGCGTATTTGGCCAGCCCGCAGCGCACAAGTTGGGCCGCAGCGCCATTCCCTGGGCCGCAGGTGAGCTTGGCGGAGATCTCGCAGAATCCCGGATTCTTAGGGATTCTATGAGATGCCTAGATAACGCACCAAGTAGGTGCGCCACACAGCAAACGGGAAGCATGCATGTGGCAGATCGGATCTTTTAGTTCCAACTAATTTAGGGTTTCTTTATTCAAATTGTAAATAGGATTTACTTGTATAAATAGGACCCTTGAGACACCAAGCAAAGTGAGTTAATCCATCGTGAGACTCTTGAGCTATTGTGGTGATCCGAGTGGAAATTTTGTATCATAGGTTCTTTTATTTGGAATAGAAAGAACAGGTTGGGGGCCGGGCTCCCGTAAAGAGTGTGTTTGAGTATTTGTTAATTTGTGGGTTCCTGGTAGTTCTTGCATTAGCATCGAGCAAGGGCGAGGAAGGCTGGTCGAGGTGGGACTTCGACGCTTGTCACACGCATTTGTCGCTATTTCGCACAGCGAAAAATTTTAGGGTGTGACAAACTTGGTATCAGAGCAAAGGTTTGCTCGATTTTCTCTTGATACGTAAATTTCAAAAGGAGGAATTTTTGAAGACTTGTTATCAGGATCTGCGCGAAGAGGAGCCATATGCAAGTTTCAAAGAGGAGTTTGAAGACTCGATACCATAGCAATTCTCTACTTCACAACCATTGACACTCGAAGTTTCAAAAGGGAGAAATTTGAAGGTTTGCTGCAAAAAGGTAACAACTTTCTAACGAGATTTGAAGTTGTGGCCAAAAAGATTTCAAGTTCGAGATACTTTCAAAATCACCACTTGAGAGGTTTCTTTCGATTCACAGGAAGGTGAAGCGAGATGGACGACGAAGTTGCTGCAAGACTCCAACTTTTGGAAGAATTCACGGGGATTCATGAGGCCGGCAACGAGGGGTCATTATTACTCCAATTGATCTCTCTCAAGAAGGAGCTCGAAGCCTTCAAGACTTTGGTGGATAAAGATATGGCGGCAACGAGGCGATATGCTCGTTACAGACTGGGGCGCATCGATGGAGAACTCGCGCGAGTGCGCAGGACGAGGGTAGCGAATGGCGCATCAGAGAAGGTTGACGCGGAAGCTACAAAACCAAGGATACCAGAACCGAGACCATATTATGGGGATCAAGATGCTAAGAAAGTGGAGAGGTTCCTAGTTGACATAGAACACTACTTCAAAGCAGCCGAAATCGAGGAGGACAACAAAGTAAGAACCTTTAGTACATTCTTGGCGGACGAAGCCAAGAGATGGTGGAGACGACGCCAAGAGAAGGAACCAAAGGTGGAAATTTGTGAAGTTCTCATATCAGAGTTGAAGGAATGGTTCCTTCCACTCAACGCCGAGTGGGCAGCGAAGGAAGCCATGAGGAGGCTTCGACAAGCAGGTTGAATTCGCGAATATGCTCGTGAATTTACCACTTTGCTGTTAGACATCCAAGACATGCACAACAATGACAAGCTGTTTAACTTCATGTTGGGACTTCAACCGTGGGCACAAACCGAATTAAGGAGACACGGAGTGAAGGATGTAACATCAGCGATTGAGATGGCCAAGAGATTGGTGGAAAAGGGGACCACACTTTCTTGAAGGAGGAAGGGGAGCAAGCACGGGAGTCCGAGTCGAAGTATTAAGAGGAGAAAGACCGAGGAATCATCGAAAGCAAAGGGATCTGATCAACCCTGGTGCAAACAAACCCAATGGTGTTTCATATATGACGGACCACACTTCGCAAGAGATTGCTCGAATAAGCCATCGGTCATCACCAATGGGGCGATAAGCGAGACCGCCAAGGAAGGCGAGACTTCCAAGAATCCTCGTGGCTGCGCACAATTGCGCGGAACAGGCGGACAATGGGGAAAGCTCCCTGCCACTAGTGAACACTCTCACTAGCAGCCAGGCAGAGGTGGCGACTAGCCAGTCACGACAATGCAGAACCAACCACCATCAGCGGGTGGCCTGATGTACATCAAGGTGTTCGTGAACAGACGAGAGGTGCGCACGATGTTAGACACAGGCGCAACCCACAGCTTGATCTCGCAAAGGACAGCAATCTCGGCTTAACGGCGACAAAAAGCGCGAGATTGATAAGGGGGATTAATTCAAGCGCTCAACCCATAAACGGTACGACGGTGCCCTTATTGCGCGTCGGAAATGGGAACAACCTTGCTCGTTGATGATAGTTCCATTAGAAGATTTCGAGTTAATCCTAGGCTTGAACTTTTTCAAGCCAGCCAAGGTAGTGGTAATGCCTTATCTTGGAATGTTGATGATCTAAGATGAATCAGTACCTTGCTCGGTTAAGGGTGAATACCAGGGGAAAGGCGTTACGCTATCTACTCTTCAAGTATATGTGGGAGTTCAGACAAAAGGGAAGCACTTCTCGAAGAAACTACGCAAATACAAGCAAAACAAAGTGGGGAAGGAGTGAAAGCAAAGACGTGAGGTGTTGAAGAGATTTGGTGACATTAAGCCATCGGAGTTGCCGAAGGCGACGCCACCTTGGCGCACCTACAACAATCGGGCCGCGTGGGCCAGACCAAAGGAGGAGGGGTCTCTCCGAAGTTGCAAGGCGGTGGGGGCTAAGCAACAAAACCCCTATATTAATCTGGGAAGCAGAATACACTTTCCCAAACTTACGAGCTAGATGAGCGCGAGGAAGCATCCGGGAATGCAAGGAAGACTGCGCAGGGGCGCAGCGCCGTGGGTCGCGTAGAGCAGCGAACCACAAGGGCTAGGCAGGCCCGACAGGGGTAATGACCGGGGGTTGCAACGAGGCAATCATCCATCTGGGCAAATCCAGCTCGACATCAAACAAAGTGGACTACGACAAGGCAGTAAACCACTAGAGCTAGAAAGAACCCAAAAGAATGAAGTACGAGTCAAACAGGCCAGGGGCGGTACTTGGGCGTACAAGTCAGTCTACGATACGGCACAACACTTTGGACCATGACAGATAGTGGGCCAACTGCGCCAGACACAGACAGACAACGTGGGAGGCAACAGACAGCCAACCACCCAGGCCAACTAGGATCGACGCTAGCAGCGCAGAGATATGGCGGCAAAGGTGATCAGTGAGCAGTCAGCCAACAAGGAAGTGACAGAGCAACGGCCAATTCTAGGCCTAGCTTATCACCATTGGCAGTTTATCATGAGGTTGGACTTCAATAGAGAATATAAACTTGGAGCCAAGATGCAAGTAATGGAGGCATTTAGTCGTTTGGGGAAAATAGCAATGCTAGGAAGAGCCACCACTAAAGATTACTCAGAGACACTTGATGGGATCAAGGAGGCAACCAGAGGGGATGTTAGGTGCTTGCTAATTATAAAGCAAGTATATGATGGGTCGGTGAGGAGAAATTACATCGGAGGCAGGCTTGTCAATGCGCGCGGTGACAGATTTCAAGTTCCTAATTGGGGCGGCGACCGCCAACTTCTCAGGATAGAGACACTCGACACTCGACACCCGTATTGCGGGACATCTGAGCATTAGGAGAATGCTCGAATCATTATACCGGGACTACACTTGGGCAAGTTTGGAAGAAAATTGTCAAGAGGGCAAAGTGGAAAGGAAGAGGGAATCCGGAATACTTCAACCTCTCCCTATTCCAAGCAAGTTGTGGGTATTAATCCCAAGAATTTTCATCACCAATGTAACTATGGGGGATGAAAAGAGGCCATTAGACCAAATCGAAGGGGAGTTAGAGCTCACCGATTACACGCGACATCAATGGGTCAAAGGGGCGCATCAGGTGCTCAAATCGATAGAGGGTCAGATGGGCCGATTTAGGGAGGCGCGGAGCCTTCCCAAGCGCACAAGTCAAGTAGACAGTACGTACCAAGCAGAGTCTGCGCGCGCAGCGCAGCTAAGCAGATCACTAGCGTCCAAGGCGGAACATGTGAGGTTTGTGAAAAGGATCTTTAGTCGACGATTCTTTTGTGGATTACTTCAGACCTTGACCTTGAAAAAGGATTTCGTGGAGTTAGATTTGGGAGTTCAACAGGCCATATTAGTCCAAGTAGCGCGACAAACTGGCCATCTACGCCGCGACATGTTAGCATGAAGTTGTTCAAATGGTTAGATTGAAGCACACCGATGATAACGAGAGCCAGGCTCGACGGGGGAAAAAGTACATTTTCAGAAGAAGTCATACGGTAAAGTTCGATAAGGACCGGGTTCTACACAAATTCACACCTCACATCTGGAAGGAGGTGACTTCTAAGAGATTTCACAAGGAACTTCTTCAAGTGGATGGACTATTGATCGTTCGAGTGGAATCAATGAGGGGCGGATTTCACTTTTCCAAGCAGCTAGTTTTATTTCTCACAATCTATAAATCGTGGGAAGAGGAAGAAAGAGCTATTTGGAAGAAAAACTTAAGCCAAATAAGAGTCAGGGACACAGCCTACTTGAGTTGTAAGTCGACGAGGACTTCGACTTCATTTAGTGGGGGAGGGTTGTCACACCCCTTTTCTC